>ONZH01015601.1:0-140595 GCA_900303285.1 Rhinella marina | reverse complement strand
TGCTGTTTACAACTGTTGGAACTCTAGAGGCATTCAATGCCTTTTCATTGTTTGCATCAGGTAAATGATGGCGAATCCTCGTTTTTAGGGTATTAGTATTGCATCCCACGTACTGCAATTTACAAGAGGTGCAGCAAATGAGTTACACAACATATTTCGTGTTGCAGTTAACATAAGAGGATATCTTATAAATTGATGTTAGTTTTATATGATGAAAAGGGTTTTTGTGCTTTCTCCTGCAGCTCTCTCCCTATCACAGCTTGGAAATGTGTCTTTTCTACTGCAGCTCTCTCCCTATCATCTGAGGTGGCATGTCCTTTCTGCTGTAGCTCTTTCCTTGTAACTGCTACAGTTTGTAACAGAAGATAGAGGTAGTGACGGTTGAAGATTTAAACTGAGCATGTGCGACCACCTCAGTGAGGTGGACAAGAAATAAGAATTGAATATTGAATAACTCACTGGCTATACTACATGTTTAATTACACGCAATTCCAAAAGTATTCACGTCCAGGCAGGTGCTGGTTTGAAAAATGTGAATATTTTTAGTGGCACAACCCCTTTAAGTTCTTGTTTTAGACATATGATACAAATAGATAACATATGGGATCAGGAGATCCCATTGCCATTAGTCTGATTGTATTGTAGTCACATTGTTTGTACAGCTTCAATTTACAGTCTACATAGAATAACTTATCGTGGGAGATCCAGAGGAAGGTAAAACAAGGAATGGAAGTTGTTTCCAATTGTCTCATTAAGGGATATCTCTGTATTGAGCACTGGTCTTGTATCTAATACTCAAAATTAACCAAAGACATCTTTCATGTAACTAGGGATTTATATAACGGAAAAACTGTGTCCTTGCCATGTGCCATATTAGGAGCTGGAAGATGTCTTTAAGATGGTTTTGGAGAGGATATTATGTATGGTAACTGATGTTCTGATAGATGTCATCTGAAGTGTCAGGCAGTTCTTGAGTGAACTTGACTGGTCGTTTAGCCTTGGAGGTTTCCTACATCATAGGTTGAATTCTACAGTAAAAGTAAAAGAACAGTTATTAGGTAGGCGAGAGTCAATAAACTGCAGGTCTGAGGTGTCTCATGAGTGGTGGAGACCTATGTTGTTTTGTGTTATTTAATGTACATTTATGAAAATGTAAGACCTCCCTTCTCCGTAACGTCATGGGGATGCTTCTACAACTCTCATGCAGGCACTCTCTGCTGCTCCCCCCAGAAACTACACAGTACATTCCCTTTGGTGGGCGACCACATCCGGGAACTGTTCTGTGCAGGTGCTGGATGCACAACAGAGGGTACCTGCACAAGAGTTGTAGAAGCATCCCCATGATGGCAGGAAGCCTCGGAAGAAGCATTTGGGCACTTTGAAAATCAAAGCCCACCCAGAATGGGGCACTAAGGTAGCTGTTTTCAATAAGAATTCAAGTTTGGTTTCTTCCAATTTACAAATATCACAAAGGATATGGAGGTATGTTTGCTACCAATATATATTTTTGTCAAGTTCAGTCATTCGTAATACTTACAAGTATGTAGTCTTGTGGAAGACGACCTAGAAAATCAACAATAAAAATAACTTTTTAAGAACTTTTTTTCTGGTATGAATGTAGGCCTGGACTGCTGGGTCATACAAAGTTAATATATATTTCTACATACATGGGCACTGTGAAATGAGCAGATGATCAGATTTAGGGACTGTTCTTAGTTCTTTTGACATGTTAAATAGGACAGAGGTATTCCAGCAGTTATACATTTATTAGATAACCAGAATACTGATATTTCCAGGCTTTGAGAACATAAAGGCGCCTTCTTCAGGTAAGTTTGCAAATGAACAACTGAGAGAAAAGTACAACTTATAAAGATGTTACACAAACACGTTTGACCCACTTTTACTAATCCTATAGATGGTGTGATCTTAGGATGGCCTTGTCTACATCTGCACCAGATTTATCACAGGGGCTTAGGCTGAATGATAAATCTGGTGCAGAGATGGACACTTTTCTCTGTCTCTACAGTATATTGGTTGGCTTCCTTTGTGAGAGTTCTTTAGAGCAGAATTAGGGCACAATTTTGGTTCCAAATGGCATATCTTAAGCCCTGCCCCTTTCTAATTAGACCCCTTTCTGCTACGCCCCACCCCCTGTCAAGCATGTCAGAAAAAAGTTTTGAAAGCCTAGGTGTGCAAAATTGTGCCAATTTATGCTGCTTTTTAGACATACAGTAGGGGAAAAAAGTATTTGGTCAGCCACCAATTGTGTAAGTTCTCCCAATTAAAAAGATGAGTTCGGCCTCTTATTGACATCATAGGTAGACCTCAACTATGAGAGACAAAATGAGAAAACAAATCCAGAAAATCACATTGTCTGATTTTTAAAGAATTTATTTGCAAATTATGGTGGAAAATAAGTATTTGGTCACCTACAAACAAGCAGGATTTCTGGCTCTCACAGACCTGTAACTTCTTCTTTAAGAGGCTCCTCTGTCCTCCACTCATTACCTGTAGTAATGGCTCCTCTTTGTTATCAGTATAAAAGACACCTGTCCACAACCTCAAACAGTCACACTCCAAACTCCACTATGGTGAAGACCAGAGAGCTGTCGAAGGACACCAGAAACAGAATTGTAGACCTGCACCAGGCTGGGAAGACTGAATCTGCAATAGGCAAGCAACTTGGTGTGAAGAAATCTACTGTGGGAGCAGTAATTAGAGAATGGAAGACATACAAGACCACTGATAATCTCCCTCCATCAGGGGCTCCATGCAAGATCTCACCCCGTGGGGTCAAAATGATCACAAGAACTGTGAGCAAAAATCCCAGAACCACACGGGGGGACCTAGTGAATGACCTGCAGAAAGCTGGGACCAATGTAACAAAGGCTACCATCAGTAACACACTACACTGCCAGGGACTCAAATCCTGCAGTGCCAGACGTGTCCCCCTGCTTAAGCCAGTACATATCCGGGCCCATCTGAAGTTTGCTAGAGAGCATTTGGATGTTCCAGAAGAGTATTGGGAGAATGTCATATGGTCAGATGAAACCAAAGTAGAACCGTTTGGTAGAAGCACAACTCGTTGTGTTTGGAGAAGAGTGAATGCTGAGTTGCATCCAAAGAACACCATACCTACTGTGAAGCATGGGGGTGGCAACATCATGCTTTGGGGCTGTTTCTCTGCAATGGGACCAGGACGACTGATCCGTGTACATGAAAGAAGGAATGAGGCCATGTATTGTGAGATTTTGAGTGCAAACCTTCCATCAGCAAGGGCATTGAAGATGAAACGTGGCTGGGTCTTTCAGCATGACAATGATCCCAAGCACACCGCCAGGGCAACAAAGGAGTGGCTTCGTAAGAAGCATTACAAGCTCCTGGAGTGGCCTAGCCAGTCTCCAGATCTCAACCCCATAGAAAACCTTTGGAGGGAGTTGAAAGTCCGTGTTGCCCAGCGACAGCCCCAAAACATCAGTGCTCTAGAGGAGATCTGCATGGAGGAATGGGCCAACATACCAGCAACAGTGTGTGCCAACCTTGTGAAGACAGAAAACGTGTGACCTCTGTCATTGCCAACAAAGGATATATAACAAAGTATTGAGATAAACTTTTGTTATTGACCAAATACTTATTTTCCACCATAATTTGGAAATAAATTCTTTAAAAATCAGACAATGTGATTTTCTGGATTTGTTTTCTCATTTTGTCTCATAAGTAACTCTATCTTCAGCAGCGTAGTCGCTGCCATTGGCTGAAAAAGAAATTGCTCAATAAGTGTCAACTTGAAAAGTAACAACTGATTATTCATACTACTCCAACCTAAGCTAGCCATAGCCCGTAGACAAAATGTGTTAATTGGGAACTATTCTGGCTGATTTTTAGGTGAAATCCTTGTATAAACAAACCTTCCCAAACTGGATGCATCACTGACCTCTCTTGGCCTCATACTATAATGAAAACCATTAAAATGAATATGAACACTTTTTTGATGCATGCGTTGTTCAGTATTTTTGGATGGACCACAGATAATAAATGTTCTTTTAGGGGAGAGACTAAAATCTTTCTGTTTCTTTATGAGAGCGGCTTCTGTGTATCGTGCTCTGCATCTGTTTCGAAATAGGATTTTGAATATGCTTGAGATTATGTGGAAAAGTTGTAGTTGTATTTGTAGTTGACCGGCCAGGTGTTGGAGTCCAGATTTTTTTTTTTACAGTACATCTAAGAGGTCAACTTAAACTCCAAAGTCAATGGACTTACTGTAGCTTTAGTATAATGAATAGCTTCTAATCATGATTACCTGTTGGTGGTTGAGGATTATTGTTGGATGATCGGCGTTTATGGTATACATACACAAAGATAGAGATGATGACGATGAGTAGGAACAGCCCCAAACTTGCAGATAGTATGATCATAAAGTGCTTTGACTCTATGGAGAGACATAAACCATCATTAGATAATACTCAGCTGACACAAGTGACCAGGACAAGATGATGGACTCAGCTCACCTTCTATCAGAACTTCCTTACTCCTCTTCTTTACACTGCCGTTTGGTGTTTGTATCTCACATGTATATTTCCCAGAATGTTCCTTCTTTATGAATTGAGCCTCATATTTATTAGAAGAGTTGAACCCCTGAATGTTCTCCTCGTCTCTGTAGAAGGCGTACTGCAGTTCTGTAGTCTGTCTATGTTCAGTAAGATTTGTGTCACAAGTTACGGTCATGTTTTCACCTTCTTTGACCAACTCTGGAGATACTTTTAGTATTGGAGGGGAGAAGAGCTCTAGAAAATATTACACAAATATATTTAAGAGATCACAATAGAAAGGAGAGGAGTTGTCGAGGATGATGGTGTGTTTCACTTTATGTCAATATCAATGATATGCCACCAATGTCAATGTCTCCTGTCTCCAGAGCAAGCTCCCAAGGAAGGAGACGCAAGTGCAGCACCTGTAGATAGATCTGAGTAGGAAGACATTGTTTATGCCACAGTCATCCCTAGTTACAAATTTTGTGGCCTCTTCGATTGGCTTCTGTATGTGACAGGTGTTTCTGATGAGATGCCAATGTCAGATCTTGGAACAACACATGCTCCCTGCTGAGGTGGGGTGGTGCATGACAAAATAATTCACGGCTTTACGCTTCTCATACAGACTCTCATGTGCAAAGTGGAAGTAGGAACTTCACGGATCAAGTTGCGTAACAGCAGGCTGCTCTGCAGGGGCGGACGCAGACAGCAGTGGGCCCCTGTGCAAAGAATGTGCCTGCCCCCCCCTCCTATGTCACTTGCTCAGGATTCCCCCCCATATGTCAGTTGCTCAGTACCCCCCCATATGCTCATTCAGGCCCCCCCCCTCATATGTCACTTGCTCAGGATTCCCCCCCCAAAAAAAATGTCACTTGCTCAGGACCCCACCCAGATCAGTTGCTCAGGAGTACCACCCCCCCCCCAATATCAGTTGTTTTATTTATTCCGCCCCCCCCCCCCCCCATATGTCAGTTGCTCAAGACCCCCCTCATATATGCTCATTCAGGCCCCCGCATATATTAAGTTGCTCAGGACCTACCCATATGTCATATTGCTCAGGACCCCCACTAGTTGCTCAGGAGGACCCCCCCAATATCATTTGGTAATTATTTATTTATTCAAGGCCCCCCCATATGTCAGTTGCGCAGGACCCCCACCAGTTGCTCAGGGGGACCCCCCTAATATCAGTTGTTAATTTATTTATTCAGGGCCCCCCATAAGTCACTTGCTCAGGACCCCCCCCATATGTAACTCCCTAATATCAGATGTTAATTATTAATTTATTGTATTTATTCAGGCCCCCATATGTCAGTTGCGCCCCCCCCCCCCAATTTGCTCATTCAGGCCCCCCATATCCCATGTTGTGTGGACCGACAGACCCCCATCAGACCTCAGATCAGACTAAAAATAAATAAATAAAACTTATCTCTCCTGCTCCACTGCTCTCCATGTCCGCCGGGGTGTCTTGAAGCGAGTCCCTGCCCTGCTCGTCTCCAACAGCCTGCGCTGCACAGTCACGTGATCTGACTGCCTACAGCGTCAGTTCATAGTGCGCTCTGTATGCACTCAGGCTGGAGGGAGACCAGGGAGGAAGTGAAGGCCGGGGTAAGTATTCTCTCTCTTGCGTACGTACTAGCGAGCGCTTCCAGAAGCACTCGCTAGTATGAATGGGCCCCCCTCACACGCTGGGCCCCTGTGCAGCTGAACTGGCTGCACAGGCGATATGTCCGCCCCTGCTGCTCTGTCACTGCAAGAGGATATTCCTTGCCACATATGAATGGCTAAAATGTTAGGAGAGTCTCCTGAATATTGCCAGCACCTCCCACAAGCCAGTGTACTTTGTTAACCTGTGTTGCATGACTAGGTTTCAGGGAGCATGTGTTATTTCCCCCAAATGCAGATGTTGTGCCCATGGTCGCTGACTGCCTTGCCCAGTTCAAGTTTGTTGGGAGACAGCCAATGAGATGTTTGCAGCTGGATGCACTTTAGCAAATCATTGGCTGTGTGGCTACTCTTGCCCAGGCCGATCAGCTCTAACACCACCTTTAGAAATGCGAGTGAAGGGGAGTTGGAGCAATGTACTGCCCTGTTGGAGACAGGAGGATGTCCATGGAGGAGGGGATAAGAGGCTGGTGTGTCACCCAACCGGCAAAAATGTGAAGATGTCATTAAAGGGTTTCTGTCACCAGTTTTGAGCATATAAAACAGGATGACATTTGCAAGGTGCAAATGTCACCTGATGCCCGATCTGTTATTTATTTTCTTATTGCTGTCCCCTGTCCCTGCTGCAAATCCCGCGCCTGCGCCGTGCGGCCTTCATTCGGCGCAGGCCAGTGAGTACCGCTGGCTGCCGGGCTCCTCACTGCGCCTGCGCCGATGACGTCACAGTCCTCCCGGAAGAGAAGACTGCCGACATCGGCGCAGGCGCAGTGAGGAAGCTGGGAGCCCGGCAGCCAGCGGCACTCACTGCGCCAAAATGAAGGACGCACGGAGCAGGCACGGGATTTGCAGCAGGGACAGGGCCGGCATAAGATAGAGTGAGCTGCCTGGCCCTGTCCATCACAAGCGAGGAGGCGTAACTAAAGGTGGGGAAACGGCGCTACTAGGTGCAGGGTTACCGCCCCTTGCACTAATAGGGTTAATTTACATATCACAAAAGTTTATTTTTAACAAAAACGGGGACAGCAATAAGAAAATAAATAACAGATTGGGCATCAGGTGACATTTGCACATTGCAAATGTCATCCTGTTTATTATGCTCAAAACTGGTGACAGAAACCCTTTAAGTCCTCCTGGCTTTGTTGCTGAGGTGCTGGCTTGCCGAAAAACATTTACCAAAATTGCCAGTAAAGACACGTACTGTCCCTGCCTGTAACATCTGCTCTTGGTGTCCACAGTGACATGCACCCTGTTGGACAGAGAGAATTGCAAGAAGCAGTTCACTTTCTCTGTCATAATGATAGTTCAAGGCAGGGATTGCTTTTTTTGGAGAAACAATGCCAGCTAGGTATCTACATGCTATAAGCTCCCTAAAGGCAAGAGACTCTACTAGGTGGTATGGCAGAGACTGCACCATGAGCTACTAGGCCAGGTGGGCATTAAGCCTTCGCACCAGTGGGTTGCTAGGCTTGTAGAGTTGTTCCCTGGCCACACACTCCATTATAGATTTCTGACGATGGAGGGAAGGAGGAGGAGTCTGAGCGGGAGAAGCAGTAGTTGATGAAGACTATGACAAGGACACTGTGCTGCACGTGAATGTTGCACTTTCGTTTGTTGCACTAGTAAGTAGTGGCTGCAATGACAAGGAGCAGCGACTGCGCTTACACCCCTGTCATTGTATCCCTCAGATGCCGTGTTCATAGCTGATTGCGGCATCTGACATTGATATTACAGTGTAAAATAAATAAAAAAATAAATAAAATCATACTTATCTCATCCATTTGATTGTGAAGAGCCTTAATTGAAGATCTAGCAGGAAATCTCACACGGCCCATGATGACGTCGCGGTGACATCATACATCACCATGTAAGGGATTCCCTGCGAGATCTTCAATCGCTATTCATCGTAAATCGATCTGGCCTGTTTCCAGTATTAGTACCAGGATTCGGCTGAGCAAAAAATATATAGTATGTGTAGTCCCAAGTGCTGTACCCTGACATAAAGTGAAACCTGTGCCAAAATCCAGAAAACATATATAGAGCATTAAGTGAGTTTGATCATCCCCCATTCACTTGCATTGTGCTACAGGTTGTTGGGGATTTTCAATTTGCACAATTTCATGCTGAAAAATCACCACAAATTTGCCACATCTGATCATATGGAAATGGTCTGGGATTTACCTCCTACAGATAAAAAAATTTCATCTTCATATTGAGACGATGAACCATTATAGGCTTCTTTTGTACATTTGTATTTTCCCGGCACTTGTCCTGTCTACGTTACTAATATGAAGCTCCCCATCATCGCTCCCGTCTGTAATGACTTTGTTCTCTTTATAAAATATTTTCCGTCCTCCATAGTATCCAGGATAGTGGTGACATCGTAACGTCATCATCTCCTTATGACATAAAGAGGGGTCTGCAGAATGACCCAACTGTAATACATAATGAATACATGTATGATATGTTACCTCCAGACGGGGGACATGTTTATCTGTCTGTGTACCTTGCTGTGTATGATCTCTTATCCCTGATGTATAAGATGAGGGATGTATGATCTCTATCAGTTCCTGTTATCTGCTGTGTTAATACGAGGAGGACATGTATGATCTCTTATCGTTCTGTTACATGCTGTGTATAAGACGAGGGGGACATATGATCTCTTATCAGTCTGTTACTGCTTGTGTATAAGATGAGGGGACATGTATGATTTCTTATCAGTCCTGTTTCGCTGTGTATAAGACGAGGGGACATGTATGATCTCTTATCAGTCCTGTTATCTGCTGTGTATAGACGAGGGGACATGTATGATTCTCTTATCAGTCCTGTTATCTGCTGTGTATAAGACGAGGGGACATGTATGATCTCTTATCAGTCCTGTTATCTGCTGTGTATAAGACGAGGGGACATGTATGATCTTTATCAGTCCTGTTACTGCTGTGTATAAGACGAGGGGACATGTATGATCTCTTATCAGTCCTGTTATCTGCTGTGTATAAGACGAGGGACATTGTATGATCTCTTATCAGTCCTGTTATCTGCTGTGTATAAGACGAGGGGACATGTATGATTCTTATCAGTCCTGTTATCTGCTGTGTATAAGACGAGGGGACATGTATGATCTGTTATCAGTCCTGTTATCTGCTGTGTATAAGACGAGGGGACATGTAATGATCTCTTATCAGTCCTGTTACCTGCTGTGTATAAGACGAGGGGACATGTATGATCTCTTATCAGTCCTGTTACCTGCTGTGTATAAGACGAGGGGACATGTATGATCTCTTATCAGTCCTGTTATCTGCTGTGTAATAAGACGAGGGGACATGTATGATCTCTTATCAGTCCTGTTATCTGCTGTGTATAAGACGAGGGGATGTGTATGATCTCTTATCAGTCCTGTTACTCTGCTGTGTATAAGATGAGGGGACATGTATGATCTCTTATCAGTCCTGTTATCTGCTGTGTATAAGACGAGGGGACATGTATGATCTCTTATCAGTCCTGTTACCTGCTGTGTATAAGACGAGGGGACATGTATGATCTCTTATCAGTCCTGTTGCCTGCTCTGTGTATTAATGGCCTTGTAGAATTACTCACCATCACTAACATCCAGTCTAGCCGGTGCAACTCATTTCTCCAGGTCCTGGTAACACACTGGTAATTTCCACTGTCTGATTTTTTCAGCATTTTCTATCATATAGGATTTTTCCAGTGTGGATGTGAGCATTGTCCTTGTAACCCAATATAATAGTACCCCTTTTTTAGTAGATCTTAACTACACAGGTCATTCTTATAGTCTCAGTTGTAAATTCTTCTGGAGTCTGGAGTGAAGGTCACCACAGATCTGATGGAGGCTCCTATAAGACATTATTTATTATTTGTAGACAGTCTTTGAGAGAGAAACTCCACCCAAAAGGTACAGCTAAGCCTTTCAGTGAGGCTTCCTCTACGTTGTTGGAATCTGGCTGCTTCTGCCATGAGGCGAGATGGGCATGAGCAGGCATTGGATTTTATTGCCTCTAAGGGGCTGTACTTTGTAGCAGGACATGGTGGCCTATCGGTTTTTCATCCCCAACTGTTCAGCCTCATGGACCTAGGCCTAGAACAGGCTGATGTACATGAGACACTAGAAAGGGCAGGGGTTGCGATGACATCATCAAGACCTCATGTGAAGATCTTGGGTAGTGTAATCACATGGTCACGAACGCCTGCGACCTGACAGTGACATTCATATCTATGTCATCACGCAATCTGAGACGCGACTCAGGAGGTCGTGATGTTTTTTCTGGGATATAAATTTTTGCATTGGGGACTTTAGGGAGCGTGCTCTATGAGGGGTTATCATACTATTTTTTGCAGTGTTGAATTTGGGCGCATTAGGGAGCACAGGGGCACAGTATTGGAGTTGGCAGCAGGATAACATCTTTGGGGTACGAGGAGGATGATGGAAAAGTGAGGACCCTAAGATGCCTGTGTGGTAAACTCTGCAAACACGGGATGTGGACGAAAGAAGACATAAAGGCAGTGTGGTCTGAAAGGAGAACATGAGGAAAGGGAACCTATACATCAGAGGAGGCATCACTGGATGTAAGAGGTATGTAGGTATACCAGTACACATGTGGGGGGGGGGGGGGGGTTGAATTGAGAATTAAACGTGTGTAGGGGGGCTGTTTTTCACTTTTTTCGCAGGCAGCAGAAAAGCTAGGTGGACTGATGAGACATAGACCAGGCTGGGCCTGTAATGGTAGATTACCTGTATGGGAATCCAAGAATAGTATACCACATGGTGAGAAACCTAGACAAACCTAATGCAACACAAGTACATTGCTGCTCTCCATATATAAGGTTCTATTATAGCGAAGAATAAAAGCTGGTGACTTACCTTCTTGTAGGAGAACCAACCTATAAAACAGAAGAGAAGTAGCAACATCAACATATAATCCCGGTAAAAGACTTCATTTTTAGGTTGTTGCTACCTTTAGTGTAACCAATCACAGGTATAAGACCAGCAAATGTCCGCTCACAGATGCTTAGGTGTAGCTGTCGTTGCTCGTAATCTAGTCAGGTAAACCAATGTCCCATGAAAAGAAACTGTCATCGAGGGCGCCCACGGGTGGTCTGAATTCCTTTTTGTATCAGTTTATCACTGTTAGTTGTTTGTGCTATGTCATAGATCGGAGGAACTACATGTACCATACAAAGGAGACACTACAACTATACAGACACTGCCAGTCACAGAACATGCTAAGGACTGATGGCTATCTATCCAGACCTGCACAAGCAGGAAATGTTAACTACTACATTCACACCAGTTTTCTGGGTACTAATATTTACCGTATATTCAAAAAAATTAGCTTTTCAGTGGTAAATAAAAGTTAAAGGAACACCGTACTTATAAAGAGAGGGTACAACTACAAAGGTGATACTCTTTCCCCTATTTTCAGTCCGTAGACTTTTCAGAAACAAATATAGAGGATAATCTCCTGATGATCAGTTCGATCTTCAGCCGCAGTCCATTCACTTTGCCCTGCTGAAGATAGGGGGAGGCTCCTGCTTCAGCAAGTTATCTAACAGCCAGAGCACAGTGAGGAGGATCCATTTTTGTGGAACAGGTATTCACAGAGAAACAAGGCTTGATATTTATTTCTTAGGTCAAGCAAATCAAAGCATTCGATCTGAAGCTTTGGGAAAAATTTGATTCGCAATGAATCAATTTTTTTCTTAAAAAGGTTGCTACACATGTTGCAAAGTGAAAATAAGAAGCCCAGGAACAAGAGATCACCCATAATGTTGTGCAGACAGTCAATCAGCAGCTAGCCGGCCCCTGTGATGTCACAGCAGTTTAAAAGCCTCAATCCCGTGCGATTTCCGCCAGTTCACTGTGAGCTGAGCAAGGATAATATCTGTCCTTTTACCATCCACTGGTAAATGTGGTTCCTGCCCAGGCACACCAGTAACTTGGCCAGGTGACGGCAAATGCTGCCTCCGCATTCTGAAGCCATGATTCCAGCGCCAATGGCCAGGAAACTTTGCGTGCACTTGCAGCCATTCTTACCCTGCAAAATATGCCATCTTTGGGCTGCAAAGACAGAATGGTGTTGGACTGACTTATATGAGCAGAGGAAGGTTGTAAATGATTTTCTTGATAATGCCGATGGACAGGAGTACTCCCTTGTGTAACTTTCACTTTAGTCAGTGGCAGCTCATGCTCTTCGCTCAGGCGCTGTCATGGCCACCTGAGCCTGTGGGGGCTGAACAGGTTGGAGAAGGAGGATGAGGAAGAGGAGGAGAACATTCACACACAAGCAATGTATACAAAAATAGGTGGTTTAACTGCACAACTGACAGGGGAGGAGCAGGGGGAGATGAGATGCTGGAGGACGATGAAGACCAGGCAGATGACTCAGACACATCATGGCAGATGCCTGCTGAGTTTTGCCTGCATAAGACAGCCACATTATTACTGTTCGCCAGAGGATGACTACTGGCTCTCCACCATGTTGGACCCTCGTTACCAGGCCAAAGTGTGGCCTTTTTTTACACCTGCTGAGAGGGAGGATAAACTCAACTACTATCGAGACATCCTATGTAGTCAGTTGGTCTCTGCCTATGTGAGCCATCCTCACGATGGAGCAGTACCAGCTCTGTCAGCAGTAATTGAGTCTCCAGTCCTCTGATGAGCATGTTCTTAACCGCCTGCTGGAAACCAGACAGCAGCAGGACATGGAGCAAAACCTGAACCAGCATGTGATGCATACTGGACTGCACCCTGTCACCCCAGATCCAAGATCCCCTGGACTACTGGGCAGCCAAATTTGACTGGCCGAGTTTTCCCTGGACAAGCTTTCCTGCCCGGGCCAGTAGTGTGGCATCAGAGTGGGTGTTTTGTGTGACGGAGTTCATACTGTTACCCCAAAGAGAACTTGTGTTTCCACACAAAATGTTGTAAAGATAAAGATTGAGACTGGGCCACTATAATGACTCCTCATACTGTTGCCACCCTCACTAACCTGTAAGTGGGCCACTATGATGACTCATAGTTTATTTTGCTGTTCTGATCCGCCAGAAGAACTGAAAAATAAAAAAACCGCAAGAGATCCTGTCTTGGTCATATATAAGGCTTCTTCCCACTGTCAGTGTTTTGCATCAGGATTTGCTCATGATTTGAAACCGATGACGCGTTCCGCCAACCAATCAGTGTAATGCCAGTAGCTAAGATGGCTACTGGCATTACACTGAATGCCATCCCTAGCGTGCGGGGAGGGGACTCGAGCATGGCGCTCGAGTACACCCGGTGTTTGGCCGACACCGAGCGGACCCGAGCGCCAGCATGCTGCTCATCACTAGTAGTGAGCATTTTTGACCCAATTTAACACATTCTTGACATCTCAGGTGCCTTCTGTAAGGGCTCTTTCACAGAAGCGTGCCCCTTGTGGGAATCATGCTCCGTATGACATAGGGATCGTGTGGTCTGGACTGCAGAAGTGCTTGCATAATCATGATTGATAATGCTGTGTGCTTCCGCCTGACCTTATTGTTTCAGAATTATACTGACATAAAGCTGTCACTAGGATTCTGTTACAGAGAGGTCAGGCAGAGGCACACTGCATTATAAATCATGATAACGCCGTGCGCTTCTGTAGTCCAGACCGACTGTGCTCACAGGAAGAGCGATGGTGATAGCTAGCCTCTGCGTAACTGTCTAGGTGCCTGAGCACTATAGATGGTGGCATCTAGGGAAATAAGCATCTGGTATCAGAATCATCTCCAAGAAAATCATTACAGAGGGAACCCGTATACAGTCAATGCCAGGCTCTAACAGTGATTGTGATGGTCTCTTCAATCCCTGCAGCCCATTGATTAATCACCCAGCTCTACCGCATTCTGATGTTTCCTATTATCAGAAGCTCTAGGGAAGTTATAGACACCTCCTAAATAATGACTATTTTCATAAGACTAAAATTGCCCCCTTGGACTGTTCTTATAACAGTCACCCATATAGTATGCTCCAGGTTAAGATAACAAAGTGATCAATGTTTTCTGTATCAAGCACTTACAGGTGTGTCTCAATACATTTAGTATATGATTAAAAGGTTGATTTAGTTTGGTAATTCAATTCAAAAAGTGAAACTTTGTTGATGATCATGGCTTATAGCAAATGAAAACCCAGAAGTGAGTTTCTTAGAAAACTAAAATATTTTATAAGACCAATTAATAAACAGATTTTTAATACAGAGATTTGTAGTAATGGAGGTATTTATATGATATTATACACAGTACACAGCTGTATACAGAGGACATATGATGGGAGATGAGGTGTAGCCGGTAACTTGTAGTGATAAAGGTATTTATATGATATTATACACAGTACACAGCTGTATACAGAGGACATATGATGGGAGATGGGGTGTAGCCGGTAACTTGTAATGATGGAGGTATTTATATGACATTATACACAGTACCAGCTGTATACAGAAGGACATATGATGGGAGATGAGGTTGTAGCCGTAACTTGTAGTGATGGAGGTATTTATATGATATTATACACAGTACACAGCTGTATACAGAGGACATATGATGGGAGATGAGGTGTAGCCGGTAACTTGTAGTGATGGAGGTATTTATATGACATTATACACAGTACACACGCTGTATACAGAGGACATATGATGGGAGATGGGGTGTAGCGGTACTTGTAGTGATGGAGGTATTTATATGACATTATACACAGTACACAGCTGTATACAGAGGACATATTCATGGGAGATGAGGTGTAGCCGGTAACTTGTAGTGATGGAGGTATTTATATGACATTATACACAGTACACAGCTGTATACAGAGGACATATGATGGGAGATGAGGTGTAGCTGGTAACTTGTAGTGATGGAGGTATTTATATGACATTATACACAGTACACAGCTGTATACAGAGGACATATGATGGGAGATGGGGTGTAGCCGGTAACTTGTAGTGATGGAGGTATTTATATGATATTATACACAGTACACAGCTGTATACAGAGGACATATGATGGGAGATGAGGTGTAGCCTGGTAACTTGTAGTGATGGAGTATTTATATGACATTATACACAGTACACAGCTGTATACAGAGGACATATGATGGGAGATGAGGTGTAGCCGGTAACTTGTAGTGATGGAGGTATTTATATGATATTATACACAGTACACAGCTAGTATACAGAGACATATGATGGGAGATGAGGTGTAGCTGGTAACTTGTAGTGATGGAGGTATTTATATGATATTATACACAGTACACAGCTGTATACAGAGGACATATGATGGGAGATGAGGTGTAGCCGGTAACTTGTAGTGATGGAGGTATTTATATGACATTATACACAGTACACAGCTGTATACAGAGGACATATGATGGGAGATGAGGTGTAGCCGGTAACTTGTAGTGATGGAGGTATTTATATGACATTATACACAGTACACAGCTGTATACAGAGGACATATGATGGGAGATGGGGTGTAGCCGGTAACTTGTAGTGATGGAGGTATTTATATGACATTATACACAGTGCACAGCTGTATACAGAGGACATATGATGGGAGATGAGGTGTAGCCGGTAACTTGTAGTGATGGAGGTATTTATATGACATTATACACAGTACACAGCTGTATACAGAGGACATATGATGGGAGATGAGGTGTAGCCGGTAACTTGTAAGTGATGGAGGTATTTATATGACATTATACACAGTACACAGCTGTATACAGAGGACATATGATGGGAGATGAGGTGTAGCCGGTAACTTGTAGTGATGGAGGTATTTATATGACATTATACACAGTACACAGCTGTATACAGAGGACATATGATGGGAGATGAGGTGGTAGCGGTAACTTGTAGTGATGGAGGTATTTATATGACATTATACACAGTACACAGCTGTATACAGAGGACATATGATGGGAGATGAGGTGTAGCCGGTAACTTGTAGTGATGGAGGTATTTATATGACATTATACACAGTACACAGCTGTATACAGAGACAGTGATGGGAGATGAGGTGTAGCCGGTAACTTGTAGTGATGGAGGTATTTATATGATATTATACACAGTACACAGCTGTATACAAGAGGACATATGATGAGAGATGGGGTGTAGCCGGTAACTTGTAGTGATGGAGGTATTTATATGATATTATACACAGTACACAGCTGTATACAGAGGACATATGATGGGAGATGAGGTGTATCCGGTAACTTGTAGTGATGGAGGTATTTATATGACATTATACACAGTACACAGCTGTATACAGAGGACATATGATGGGAGATGAGGTGTAGCCGGTAACTTGTAGTGATGGAGGTATTTATATGACATTATACACAGTACACAGCTGTATACAGAGGACATATGATGGAGAGATGGGGTGTAGACAGTAACTTGTAGTGATGGAGGTATTTATATAGCTATCATACACAGTACACAGCTGTATACAGAGGACATATGATGGGAAATGAGGTGTAGCTAGTAGTTATGGCTGGTATACAGTATATATTACATTATTACACCTTTCTTACTGCTCACTATCAGACAGGGACTGAAAGACATGAAGATCATGGTACTTACAGAGAAATAACACAGACGTCTTTGGAGACATGATGGACGGAGATGATGCTGCTGAGTGTAAAAGGCGAAGTCTTCTTCTGTCAGAATATTTCTGTGAGGAAGGAAGCAGTGATGTCTGAATCAGCCCACAGAGGTGAAAATGCATCCTGTGTATAAGTAATAAACCTATTTTGTGGGTTTATAAACCACAATAAGTGGTAAAGCAGTTAGTTCAGAAAGATGTTAGTGAAACTAGATAGATAGGTAGATAGATAGATAGATAGATAGATAGATAGATAGATAGATAGATAGATAGATAGCCTTTATTGATTTTGTGTGCGCTGTGTTATATTTCATATAAGTCATGTCCCCTCATGTTGGTCAAATCTTCTGTACTGTCCACACAGAAGACCTGTCCATAAGATGGCTGCTGATGGAGGGTCATGTGATCAGGCAAAAATAACTCAGCCTTCTCCACTCAAATACACCACACCTGCCATCTGCTCTTGCAATATGGAGAATTTATTGCAGGGGTTGTGTATTTTAATGGAGGAGACTGAGTGAATTGCCTGGTCACATGAGCTGTGTTTGGACCCTTTTTGAATATTGGCACCACATTTGCTATGCGCCAATCCTGTGGAACACTCCCTGTCAGTATAGAGTCCTTAAATATCAGAAATAAGGGTCTGTATGCTGCAGATATCCACTATGGATTTAACCCCGTCAACTCTCCCACCTTGCCTAGCCCTGTGTTCTCGCAGCAGCTCCGAGGCTCGTTTTTGGAGCTCATCAGATCCACTGCTTAAGCACCGACTTACTGAGCCTTGGCTCTGCCGCAAGAAAACAGAGCTAGACGAGATTCCTACCCCTGTCATGTCAAAAGGGAGGCGGAGTAAGAAAGCATGGAGGCATTGCGCTATTGGTGCTCCTAGCGCTATGGCCAGCCCCTTGGTCCTCCAACTAGCTAATTTAAATAAATATAAAAATTAATATATGTTGCCACTTATTCACCAATGAGAGAAAAAAAATATATCTTGTTTTACTCAGCACCTTATCAGGCAATATGCCCAGTTTAACAGGGTTGATCATGGTCTTTAAGATTGTTGACTAAAATGATCAGTCATTGTTTTACTTCACCCGACCAGTTTTGGTTTAATTGGTTCATTCTGATCATCTTTAGTCTGATGCGTATGACCACCTTTAGGAGCAAGTTCCCGTGAGATCTGCTGAAAGTCCTAAAGTACAGATGGTCAGAGTCCTTTTACATAGGCAGAATTTTTGCATAAGAAGAGAATTCTTGTTTATGTCCAGATACATGGAGCGATCCAGCTCCATTATTATCAGGAATACCATGTATCTCATGTTTACGTGGGCAAATGTGCTGCCAAAAAGGGCAGAATTTTTAATGCCACGTAGAGTAATATATGTGATCATCCGACAGATGTGTTTGCTGGTTTGTTGGGCATTTGGTGACATATTTACACAGGGCAATGGTTTGGTGAAAAAATATTCATTTAAACATTTGTTCCCAGTCACCATCCCATGTGAAAGGTCCCTTAATCTGTGGAGTAGTCCATCTAAATGAGTAGTCCATCTGAGCCTCACCACTCTGCTCGACAATGTGGACAGATACTTCATGATGAATTTTACTCAAAACAGACCCAAAAGTAGAATTGGTCAGTAGTTCCCTTTTCTAGAGTGAGAGTCACACATTTTCTTTTTTTTTAAGCTGACAATACCAGAGCGTGAATTCTGAGGATTAGTCAACGTAGACCAGAAAAGTAGAATTGGTCAGTAGTTCCCTTTTCTATAGAGTGAGAGTCACTGGTGTAGCTATAGGGGTCGCAGCAGTTCCAACTGGGCTAGGCTAGGTGCACCCCGCCTCTTGTGCTAAGCACTGAGGGAAGGGGGACACAAGCTGAACTCTTGCACCATGAACCTTTAGCTACGCCCTTGGTCAGAGTCACACATTCTTTATTTTTGGATAGTTGACAATACCAGAGCGTGAATTCTGAGCATCAGTCGATGTAGACCTGAATTGGTCAGTAGTTCCCTTTTCTATAGGGTGGAGACTCACATTTTCGATAGCAGCCGTACAGTTTTATAGCATGGCTCTGACTAGCTGACTTAGTGATGCTGCTTCATTCTTTATGCACAAATGGGAATTCATTAAGTATTTGTTGCAAGCTAATCTGTATGAGAAAACAGGTAACCAACTGGTCGACTGTGCACAGTAAAATGGAGAAAAAATGAAAAGCTCTCACGTCTTTTCCCAGTCAGTGAACTCATTTTTTATACAGTTTCACATCTTATATCAGAGATTTGGCTTGTCGAAGACTCTAGTAAATGTTGTCAGGAGTTCTATCACTTCCTTGGTCTGCAGTCTCCAGTATCAGAATCCAGAATCTACAGGTTCACAAGTAGTGTTCTGCACCGACTTTTATCCTGTTTTCCCATAAAACACTGATAAACGTTAGGCAAAGCCAAATGTGTATGTGTATGGAGGCGTTATCAGGGAGTAGGAAGAGAAGGATATTGACCTAGCAATTATCAATGTGTTTGGCCAGTTTAAAAAGGTTATACCATGATTTATGTTAAAAATGAAAAACAGATACCATGTGGTACATGACAATCCCTAACAAAGCTAGAACCAGTCCTGTACCTCACATGGATCCAGAGATCTCCCCAGACATTGCACCATTTGCTTTACTAGGAGGTGAGGAGCTCAGGAGGTGTGTATTTTCTCCGGTTGTGTGTCCTTTGTACTGCAGCTCTCTCCCTATCACAGCTCAGGGGATGTGCCCTTTCTGTTATAGCGCTTTCCTACAGCTTCTAACATAAGCTACAGCTGGTGACAATTGAAGATTTATACTGAGCACGTGCGACCACTTCTGTGAAGTGGACAAGAAAACAGCAGGTGGCGCTATACAGACACATTTTATTGAATAGGAATATACCATGATTAAGAACATGCCATACTATGTTCAAAATGCATAGGCCTGGTTTTTAATCATTGTACAAGATGTTTTTAAGGATTTTCCAATAAAGAAATGAAGTTTTTACAGAGTGGTAGTTTTAGTTTTGAATTTATTCATTTTTCCAGCTCAGGACCTCATCTTCTAGCATTTGGACATCCAATAGAGAAAAGGCGATGATCAGTTTTCTTCTGTCTATGTTAGGTTTGTGTACTTGTGGTGAGGTTGGCAATAACATACTCTCAGACTTCAGGGTTAAAAATGCAAACAATCTTTATTTTTCCTCATAAACACTATAGGCTTCCAGCAGAATACAGGGCGTCCAAGTTAACCGTCCCTTGGAGTGAGGCCAAAGCACAAAATGCATAAAAAATGCCAAAGAAAACACCTGCCCATCAGGGCGCTAACTATACAGTGAACTTCTCTTTCTCGCCTTTGCCTTTAACATGTCAGGAGGAACAGGCTTTGCACAGCCACATGGTCAAATAGCCAACATGTTATGATTAGGGATGAGCGAACTTTTGAAAAGTTCGGTTCGCTTCGCTTCGGCGAACTTTCTTGAATTCCGGATTCGTACGAAACGAACCTAAAACGAACCTTGCTATAACGGCTGAATAATTGCTGCAACAATAATGGGAGTCTGGTAGGGTACAGTTTCGATTACTTGCAGTTGCTATTACAATGAAAAAAGTGGAAAAAATCCAAGTGACTTCAACAATGGCGACGCAAAATATACGCATATTTGAGAATTTACGCTAATGCGAACATTCCCGCACAAATAACGAACATACAGTGTAATGTTGTCAAAGGTGCGCTACTTAACTGAATATGTACGCATTACCGTACTCATACACTGCGTCTGCGAACATTCCTGCTCAAGTAACGAACATACAGTGTAGCGTTGTTAAAAGTACGCTACTTAACTGAATTTGTACGCATTAGCGTACATTCTCAATAAATATGCGTATATTTTGCGTCGCCGTTATTTTAACCAGATTCGTTACGAACTTTCTCAAAATTCGGTTCGGTGATGAACCGAACTTTTGGGAAAGTTTGTAACGAATCTGGTTCGTTACGGTTCGGTTCGCTCATCCCTAGTTATGATCCTAACTGAGGCTCTGAGGCCTCTAGTTATTAAATGCACTGCTGGACTCATTCTGAGATGGGTCTTGCCGCACTAAGTGGGCTTGTGAATAAGTGGAGTTCAAGAAGCGGAGTTTAAGACATTAAGCCATTTGAGGGTGAATACATTTGCACTAGATGCAAGCATGTTGCATATTTGTAAGCCCAGATCTTGACTGCTGGAGGAGCTTTTAAACTAGGATCTGGGGGGAGGGAGGGGGGTCATATACTAATAAGGGGTAGATAGTGTAGTAGTTAGTGGGGTTAGTGAGGAAAGTAAGGAGGTGGGCAGAACTGTACACCGATGAAAAATAGAACTGCTGGTAACATGGACCTGTTACATACTCACAATATCAACAAAGGTACTCAAAAACATCAAAGACAATTACTTTACAGGTAATAGTAATTTAAAATGTATGTACACAAATGCCAGAAGTACTTTGGTACTACAGGAACACATAGAAGTAGTTGGTGTGGCTGGGACATGCTTGGACTCTTCACATGACTGGGGTGTTAATATTCAGAGTTCTTAAAAAGCTCTGTTCAGTCATTGCTGTGCCCCAGTTTACATTTTTTAAAGAGTCTCTGGGTACTGGTAGAGTGCCAAGAGATTGGTGCAAGGAAAATGTGGTGCCCATATTCAAAAAGGAGTAGGTGATTATAGACCAGTTAGTTTAACTTCTGTTGTGGTAAAAATGTTTGAAGGACTCTTAAAGTGACTATATACAGGACTGTGTGACTGTTAATAATATAATAAGTTATAACCAGCAGAAGTTGTCAGACTAACCTGATTTGCTTTTATGAGGAGGTAAGTAGTAGCATTGACAGAGGGGCAGCTGTGGATTTAGATTTTCTGGATTTTGCAGAGGATTTTGATACTGTCCCTCATAGACGTTTAATAGGTAAAGTAAAGTCTATAGGCTTGGAAAGTATAGTATGTAATTGGATTGAAAACTGGCTGAAGGATCGTGTCCAGAGAGTTGTGGTCAATGATTCCTATTCAGAATGGTCCTGGGTTATAAGTGGTGACCCCAAGGTTTAGTGCTGGGTCCTCGATTTAATTTGTTAATGATATCGAGGAAGGTATTAATAGCACCATTTCTATTTGTGCAGATGACACTAAGCTATGTAGTACTGCACAGTCTATGGAAGATGTCCATAAACTACAAGCTGACGTGGACACTCTGAGTGATTGGGCATCAACTGGGCAAATGAGATTCAATGTGGATAAATGTTACATAGTTAACACGGTTGAAAAAAATACATTAGTCCATTAAGTTCAACCAAGGGATCAGTGGGGACGCGAATCCCAGTAGGAATGAGACTCAGACTTCTACACATTTTCATAAGCATTAATGTCATTTACTTTTAAGAATTCACCCAAACCCTTTATAAACCCGTCCACTGTTCCTGCTGTGACCACGTCCTGAGGTGTCTGTTCCACACATTCACAGTTCTTACAGTAAAGAAGCTTTGACGCTTCTGGAGACTGAACTTTTTCTTCTCCAGTCGGAGGCAGGGCCCCCTTGTCTTTTGAGGGCATTTGCATGGAATAGTTTTTCACCATATTTTTTGTATAGCCCATTTATATATTTGTATAGGTTAATCATGTCCCCCCTTAGACGTCTCTTCTCAAAACTAAATAAGTTCAATTCTTTTAATCTTTCTTCATAACTAAGACCTTCCATGCCCCCTTATCAGTTTAGTTGCTCTCCTCTCCTCTACTTTTTCCATCTGAAAATCATTGGAGATCCAGAGGAAGGAAAAGCATGTTTTCAAAAATGTCTGTCTGCATGATTTGTACAATCATAACTATGAAGGGACAGGTCTTTTGGGCTTCCCTATTGTCTTTTTCAGTCTATTTATTCATCTGCCCAGCTAGATGCATTTCTCTCAAAAGCTGTGGGTATCACCCTTCTGTGGAATCTGTCTGCACTGTACTGATGTGATGTCCTTTCCCTTACCTCCCACTATGTTTGTTTTCAGCTCTGGAGCTCACAGAACAGATAAAGAAGGAGCGATCACACAGAAAACCAAGAGGCTCCTGTGACCTTCAGAAAAAGTATAGAAGCTGTTCTTTTATCAGGCTCAGGATCTCAGCTACTTGTAGCTCTGGCATGCCCCCATCCCTTCATTCTGTAAGAACCCTAGTGGCCATGACTTTACAGATTTTTTCAGGTGGATGCAGGTAGATTTTTTAAATGGAGTGATTTAGAAATTTGTCAGTTACACAATTCTCCATTAACTTCTTCCCGACACCTGACCCCACCATCTGAGTGCGCTAAAAAACGGAAGCGCGTGCTTCTCGTTATGCTTCGGCTCCCTAATGCAGCAATCGGAAGAGCCAGAGCTTGTGCTGTCTGCATAATATTTCCTATGGAGCCCTTGCCTATAATAGGGCTCCATAGGAAAATAATAAAATCGGCATAGACTCCAATGGTTGATTGTTATAGTTCCCTATGGGAACTCTAAAAAAGTGTAAAAAAAAAATAAAGTTTTTACAAAAAAAAATAAAAAAAAATATAAAAGTTTAAATCCCCTTTCACCAAAATGAGAATAAAAAATGTAAAAAAAAAAACCAAATACACATCATGGGTATCGCTGTGTGCGTAAATACCTGTACTATCAAAATATAAAAGTAATAATCCCATAGGGAAAAAGCAGAAATGAAAAACATGGCCAAATATTAAATAAAAAGTGATCAAGAAGCAATACATGCCCCAGAATGATATCAATGAAAAGAACACATGCTCTCACACAGCCCCTCAAACAGAACTACAAAAATGTTATGGGGGTCAGAATATGACAGCAAAAAAAATAAAATCATTTTCTAGTTTTTAATTTTTTTTTTTCAGCATCAAAACGCAAGGAAAAGTATACATATGTGGTATTGCCAGATTCGTAGTGACCTGGAGAATGAAGATCACAAGTATGTTTTACCAAATAATGAATGCTGTGAAAAAATTGTGTTTGTTTTCCAATTCCACCACCTTTGGAATCTTTTTCCCACTTCCCACTACATTAGATGCCATATTAAATGGGAAGTACAACTTGTCCTGCAAAAGATAAGCCCTCGGTAAAATAAAAAAGTTATGGCTCTAAGGAGGCAGGGAGCTAAAAATGAAAACGCAAAGTCAAAAAAACCTCCGGGGTAGAAAGCGTTAAATGAAATGAAATTCTTTAAGGACAATCTCTGTATTGAGCACTGGTCTGGTTATACCTAATAATTAGATAGAACCAAGACATCTTTCATGTAACTGGTGCTTTATATAAGGGAAAAGCTGTCCTTGCCGTGTGCCATATTAAGAGCTGGAGGATATCTTAGCAGAACATTTTAGATGATCTAAGGTCATTTTGGAGAGGATTTCATCTGTCGTAGTTGATGTTCTGATAGATGTCATCTGAAGTGTCAGGCATTTCTTTAGAGAACTTGACTTGTCGTTTAGCCTTGGAGGTTTTTAAAACATAGACCACATCCTGCAGCAAAAGTAAAAGACATTTATTAGATAGGCAAGAGGTCCATGACGATGAAACTGCAGGCAGGGGCGGACTGGCCATAGAACCTAAAGGGAAATTTCCCGGTGGGTTGATGCCCAGGGGCCCACCTAAGTTCTTCTTATTGCTGCCAGCCAGGTACATAAACATCTGATACTCTCTGCAGTAATTAATGTAGGAGCATCAGGCATTTATGTACCCAGCCAGCAGCCATAGGTGCCCTCCTAAATTCAACTGTATCGTCATCATCAGGACGATGATATATTTTCATACCAAGGCAGTATTTTTTGCTGCATTGTGGTATTTGGTTCTGCTGGGGCGATATTTTGTTCTGCACTATGATATTAATGGTCATGCCTACTTGTGTTGTCCCTGCCTTCATGGTTTGGCTCTGCCGACTTGTGTTGACCCACCTTCTGTCAAGTTGAACTTGTTTACAAAATGGGGCCACTTTTAGGTTTTTCTAGGGCCAGTTCCCTGACTGCAGGTATGAAGTCTCTCATCTGTGGTAGAGACCTATGTTGTTTTGTGTAATTTAATGTACATCAATAAAAATTCAACACAAACAGCAGATGGGAGATCCAGTAATTTTTGGTGGTAGGTGGTGCAGGTCCTCAGTCTACAGCAATGTCTTATGGCGTTGGTACAGTAGAGGAGGGTTTAATGGCTTCCAGAGCTTTTCTACTCTACAAATGACATTTTGATGTTGATAGGTTGTCAATATGAGATTGCTGTCGATCAGATGTTGATAAGAAGCAATGGAGCTGACTAGAGCTCCCATAAGTCCTGCAGCCCCCCTTATAGCTTACTAAGCACAGTTCCATCAATTGGATAGTGGCTGTGCTTCATATTGCAGCTCAGCCCTAATTACATGAATGGGACTGAGCCGTGCCTAGGCCTAGTGACCAATAAACATGATGTCACGTGGTCTAGGAAGAGGCTGCAGCACTCAATATTCCTTTTCATAAAGCAGATCATTGGGGATCCAGGGCATTTTGACCCCTGCCAATCTAATATTTGATGACCTAGCTAGAGGATAGGCCATCAGTATCCAGGAGAACCCCTTTAACAGCTCTGGTCCTTAGAGCATGTTCATGCTCCTCAGCATGGGCTGGAGGAAGCTTCACTTCTGGCTGCCAACCCTTTGAGCATCACAGTCCATGACCACGGCATGATCAAAGGGAACTTACTTTGGTTGCAGACTGTGGGACCTACAAAGGACGCCATGGCTACCTATTCAGTAATCCTGCTGTTATTGCACACTAATTGTTGCTCCAAGAGCTGCCTGTGTCATAGAGACACATCATAGTGTGCTAGCATACAGGGGTAGGCTAAAAGATTATACATTTAAAGGGGTTGTCCCACAAAAAATATTCTACAGTTTTCAAACCAGCACCTGGGTCTGAATACTTTTGTAATTGCATGTAATTCAAATTTTTGTATAGCTACTGAGTTATTCAGTAAGATGCATCTGTATAGTGCCACTTAATTTCTTATTTCTTTGACCTGGTCACCGAGAAGGCCGCACATGCTCAGTTTTATCTTTCAACTGCCTCCTGAGGTTTGGTAGGCAGAGCATGGACACGCCCCCTGGGCTGTGATAGAGAGAGCTGAGACACGCTCCCTGATCTGTGATAGGGAAAGCTGAGACACGCCCCCTGAGCTGTGATAGGGAAAGCTGAGACACGCCCCCTGAGCTGTGATAGGGAGAGCTGAGACATGCCTCCTGAGCTGTGATAGGGAGAGCTGAGACACACCTCCTCATCTGCAGCAGAAAAGACACTCCCTTGAGCTGTCAGCTTGATATAAATCTAGCAGAACAATGAATGTGGAGATCTCTGGATCCATGTGAGGTACAGGGCTGGTTCTAGCTTTGTTAGAAAGAGGTTGTCATGTACTATATGATGTCTGATTTTCATTTTTTACATTATTCATGGGATAACCCCTTTAAAATAAGATTGTAGTAATCCTTTAACGCAATTAAAAAATAGTATTAGAAAGTATAGTAAAAAGTTTTGAGCATAAAATACAATTTATTGTGCATGGATTATATAACAACAGAAAATCGACGCACTTTAGGTATTCGTATGATGGTAATAAACTGAAGAATTATTTTATCATGATATTCAGTAACAAACATGATTATAAAAAGCAGACAAAAAGCGAATAATGGTTCAGTCATACGTAATACTTACAGATCCGTTGTCTTTTGAAACAGAACCTAAAAAGCCAACAATAAAAAATAACTTTAAGAATTTTTTTCTTGTATGAATGAAGATAGGCCTGGACAACTGGGACATAGTCATACATCTGAGTCATACATCGGAGTTCAGATGTTTCTGCAGACATGGGCTATGGGAATTGAGCAGATGTCGATAACATTTAGGGACTGTTCTTAGTTCAGTTGATGTGTTAAAAAGGACAGAGGTATTCTAGCAGTGGCACATCTTAAGCCCTGCCCTTTCTGCTAAGCCCCAACCCTTACTAAGCACATTAGTAAAAAAAAAAGTTTAAAACCTTCATGTGACAATTTGTGCCACTTTTTAGTCAGATTTTGGTGTAGACGCTTTAGTAAATCTGGGCCATTGTGTTAAAGGTTTTTTTTATGGGATTTTCACATTGATGGCCTCTTTGAACATCTGATCAGTGGAGGTACCAGGAGTCAAACCCCACCAATCACATATTGATGACGTATGCTGAAGCCATCAATATAAAAATTCCTTTAACGATGTATTAATAAGATAAGTTAGAGCCATAGAACCGAGGTTACTGTTACAGATGGATGGACATTAGAGTTTAAAGAAGAACTCCCGACATCCATGTCCTGCTAGAAAAGTACATGATGTAATCTGTAGTGAATGTCATTTTCTTACCAATGTCTGAATTTTTGACTTATATCATCCTGAAGTTTCTTATCTGTGTCATGCGACCAGAAATTAGACCCACCAACTCCACCATAGACTTATGTGTGGACAGGAAGTCTAATTCTCTATGTATTCCTATGAGACTGAAAGTGAGGCTCCTATAGGAATGAATAGAGCAGTGACTGGCTTCCTGTCCTGGGTCAGTTGGAGGTCAGGGAATTGGTCACATGACCCAGCTACAATAAGAAGAGAGGTTTTTATTCACAGAAACGGTCACTGATAAGAAGATGACAATCACTACAGATTATATCATGCACCTTTATAACAGGTCAGAGAATAAAATTTTTTGCGGGAGTTCTTCTTTAAGGTTTAGAAACTTAGGAGATCTGGAGTCACGTGAGACAAACTAGATTGTGATGATATTATAGACAGAAGTCGGAGAAATGTTTTAGTGCAGTGACGTATGTAGAAATGAATGGGCCCCAAAGCAAATTTTTGAACTGGGCCCCCTCAGCAACTTCTTTGCAACCCCCTCCTCCCGTGACTAGTCAAGACTGCCCTCTCTGAAGAGATCCAGTAGCCACTCAGTCTGTTTCCTACATTGTATATACTGTCACTGTATATAATGTACTGTTCATAGGACTCTTAAAGTTGTAATCATCCTAGGTGGGCCCCTTCTGAGTTTGGGCCCCAAAAGCAGCCGCTTCCCCTATAGCTACGCTGGTTATCAGTATACAGTCACATTCTCTGCGGTCAATCTACAAAAGAAATATCTAAGTGACTTTCACAGTCTAGAAGTCGGAGTCGAATGACTGAAACAGTCTGGATGGATGGTGTGTATTGAGGCAAGTCCTGGTTCGGGATACAATAAACGGTAACAATTTGCAGTGTGAGGCAGAACAGGAGCAAAGAGCTAGACTAAGGGTGCTTCTAGACAGCACGATGCGCCAACCCATGTTAGATGCTCTTAAGGTAGGAGGCACAATAACCTGGAAAGAAAGAAAGATCAAGCCAAGGCTTTTATAGATAGTTCAAGGACAAGGGTGAACGGGCTGTCTAATCACGATCTGCTACCGGCATACATCTAGTCAGGGAAGAACGATGGTCTCCTCCATTGGCGAGCAAGCGATTGCCAGGAAGGAACGCTTCCGTCCCGACAATCACCGGCATAATCTGCGGGTCTAATACAGCCTTCAGTTCAGCAAGGAGGTCCGTGAGAAGAGCTACTGTCGGGGATGCAGTTGTTTCTGGATGATTACACATTTATGGAATTAATATATCCTAAATTTTAACCTCAAACAAAATGGATGGTGGAGACATATATAAAGAATTGGTGAAAATACGACACTTACTTTGTGGACTATTAGCCTTGTCAAGTTTCGTAGAAGTAACGTGATAGTCAGCGGTGTATTTATTGTCATTGCCTGAAAAAGAAATGGGTTAATAAGTTTTAACTTTGAAAGTGAGAATTGATAGTTAATACAACCCATCTCTAAGCCTAAGCTAGCCGTAGTCAATAGACAAAACGTGTCCCATTGGAAACTATTTCGGCTGATCTTTAGTTGAAATCTTTGCTTGAAAACACCTTCCCTTATGCGATTCGATGGATCACTGACCTCTCTTGGCCTAGTAATCCATTATCAACGTCATTAATATGAACACTTCTTTGATGCATTAGCTGTTGTTGTTACAATGGAAACCTGCTTTCCCAAGCGGGCATGGGCACCATGTCACTTACCCCATAGCTTTTGTAGTCTTTGCTGTCCAGACCTACAGTCATGGCCAAAAGTTTTGAGAATGATACAAATATTCATTTTTACAAAGTCTACTGCTTCAGTTTTTATAATGGCAATTTGCATATACTCCAGAATGCTATAAAGAGTGATCAGCAATTACTTGCAAAGTCAATATTTGCCTCGAAAATGAACTTTATCCCCCAAAACACATTTCAACATCATTGCAGCCCTGCCTTAAAAGGACCAGCTAACATCGTTTCAGTGATTGCTCCATTAACACAGGTGTGGGTGTTGATGAGGACAGGGCTGGAGATCAATCTGTCATGATTAAGTAAGAATCACACCACTGGACACTTTAAAAGGAGGCTGGTGCTTGGCATCATTGTTTCTCTTCTTTTAACCATGGTTATCTCTAAAGAAACACGTGCAGTCATCATTGCACTGCACAAAAATGGCCTAACAGGGAAGAGTATCGCAGCTAGAAAGATTGCACCTCAGTCAACAATCTATCGCATCATCAAGAACTTCAAGGAGAGAGGTTCCATTGTTGCCAAAAAGGCTCCAGGGCGCCCAAGAAAGACCAGCAAGCGCCAGGACCGTCTCTTAAAAGTGTTTCAGCTGCGGGATCGGGCTACCAGCAGTGCAGAGCTTGCTCAGGAATGGCAGCAGGCAGGTGTGAGTGCATCTGTACGCACTGTGAGGCAGAGCCTCTTGGAGCAAGGCCTGGTCTCAAGGAGGGCAGCAACGAAGCCACTTCTTTCCAGAAAAAACATCAGTGACAGACTGATATTCTGCAAAAGGTACAGGGAGTGGACTGCTGAGGACTGGGGTAAAGTCATTTTCTCTGATGAATCCCCTTTTCGATTGTTTGGGACATCTGGAAAACAGCTTATTCGGAGAAGACGAGGTGAGCACTACCACCAGTCTTGTCTCATGCCAACTGTAAAGCATCCTGAAACCATTCATGTGTGGGGTTGCTTCTCAGCCAAGGGAATCGGCTCTCTCACAGTCTTGCCTAAAAACACAGCCATGAATAAAGAATGGTACCAGAATGTCCTCCAAGAGCAACTTCTCGCAACTGTCCAAGAGCAGTTTGGCGATCAACAATGCCTTTTCCACGCATGATGGAGCACCTTGCCATAAAGCAAAAGTGATAACTAAATGGCTCAGGGAACAAAAACATAGAGATTTTGGGTCCATGGCCTGGAAACTCCCAGATCTTAATCCCATTGAGAACTTGTGGTCAATCATCAAGAGACGGGTGGACAAACAAAAACCTACAAATTCTGACAAATGCAAGCATTGATTGTGCAAGAATGGACTGCCTATCAGTCAGGATTTGGTCCAGAAGTTGATTGAGAGCATGCCAGGGAGAATTGCAGAGGTCCTGAAGAAGAAGGGTCAACACTGCAAATATTGACTTGCTGCATTAACTCATTCTAACTGTCAATATAAGCTTTTGTTACTCATAATATGATTGCAATTATATTTCTGGATGTGATAAAAAACATCTGACAAACACACATAAAAACCAGAGGGCAGCAGATCATGTGAAAATATAATATTTGTGTCATTCTCAAAACTTTTGCCATGACTGTATGGCCCTGACCATTGAGTCCATGTTCGACTTTGGCCTGCCTTGTGCCAGCGTAGGCCTCTCCACCATCTCTCTAGGATGCCCACGCACAATCCCTTTGGCTCTTAAGGGCCAGCACATGCACTCTAATCCTTCCCCCACCTGTAGCTGGTCATCCCTGAGTATTTTAGGTGCCTTTCTCTAAGGTGTATTTAGTTTGCTAGTCCCTGTGTAAGGTATGCAGTTTCATTAGTCTGCTGAGCTTTATCTAATTCCTGACTCTGACCCTCTGCTGACTGACCTGACCTGTGGTTAACTACCGTACTACCCTTTTCCGCCTGCCCTGACATTGGACTTGTTTCATGGATTCACATGAACTCTCAAGTCTATGGACTGACTGTAGCTTTAGTATAATGAAGCTTCTAATCATGATTACCTGTTGGTGGCTGAGGATTATTGTTGGATGATCGGCGTTTATGGTATACATACGCAAAGATAGAGATGATGACAATGAGTAGTAACAGCCCCAAACTTGCAGATAGTATGATCATAAAGTGCTTTGACTCTATGGAGAGACACAAACCATCATTAGATAATACTCAGCTGACACAAGTGACCAGGACAAGATGATTGACTCAGCTCACCTTCTACCAGAACTTCCTTACTCCTCTTCTTTACACTGCCGTTTGGTGTTTGTATCTCACATATATATGTCCCAGAATGTTCCTTCTTTATGAATTTAGCCTCATATTTATTAGAAGAGTTGAACCCCTGAATGTTCTCCCCGTCTCTGTAGAAGGCGTACTGCAGTTCTGTAGTCTGGGTTTGTGGGTTTGTAAGATTTGTGTCACAAGTTAGGATCATGTTATCACCTTCGTTGAGCAAATCTGGAGATACCTTCAGTACTGGAGGGGAGAAGAGCTCTAGAGAAGAATAAAATATTACAAAAACAGATGTGAAAAATGGAGAGGAGGTGTCAAAGATGATGTTGAGTATTTCTTATGTGAATATCAAGGAGGACTCCCTGTGGTGGTGTGGTGGTCCTTTTTGGATGACATCATTTCCTGTTTCTATTTTGTTAAAAATAAAAATTTTAAAAGGGTATTTCCATCTCAGACATTGATAGCATATGACTAGGATATGCCACCAATGTCAGATAGGTGTGAATCCCACCTCTGGGAACAGCTCCTTTCTCCAGAAAGGGCCCCCTGAAATGAAGGAAAGTGCATTGCACATGCATGGCCACCCCTCAATTCACCACTATGGAACTTGCAGAAATAGCTGAGCCAACACTTGGCTATTTTCAGTAATCCCGTAGCGGTGAATGGAGAGGTGACTGTGCATGTACATGTATAGGAGTTTCATGTATAGGAGTTTCAAAAATAGCTAAGCGCCCTCACTCTGCTATTTTCTGAACTCCCATAACAGTAAATGGAGAAAAGCAGCAGTGGCGGTGCGGGGACCAGGAGCGGCGTGGGGCTGTTTCAGGAATTGGATAACCCCTTTAATCAAACTGATACACTAGGCGACCAATGATCCTGAAATTAACCACGCTGATACAGTAAAGCACCAGTGATCCTGACATTAATAACACTGATACAGTAAACCACCAGTAATGCTGACATTAATAACACTGATACACTACATTATCAGTGATCCTGACATCCTGACATTAACCACGCTGATACAGTAAACCACCAGTGATTCCGACATTGATAACACTGATACACTACATTATCAGTGATCCTGACATTAATAACACTGATACATTATCATTGATCCTGACATTAACCACGCTGATACAGTAAACCACCAGTAATGCTGACATTAATAACACGGATACACTACATTATCAGTGATCCTGACATTAACCACGCTGATACAGTAAACCACCAGTGATCCTGACATTAATAACACTGATACACTACATTATCAGTGTTGCTGACATTAACCATGCTGATACAGTAAACCACCAGTAATGCTGACATTAATAACACTGATACACTACATTATCAGTGATCCTGACATTAACCACGCTGATACAGTAAACCACCAGTGATCCTGACATTAATAACACTGATACACTACATTATCAGTGTTGCTGACATTAACCATGCTGATACAGTAAACCACCAGTAATGCTGACATTAATAACACTGATACACTACATTATCATTGATCCTGACATTAACCACGCTGATACAGTAAACCACCTGTAATGCTGACATTAATAACACTGATACACTACATTATCAGTGATCCTGACATTAACCACGCTGATACAGTAAACCACCAGTAATGCTGACATTAATAACACTGATACAATACATTATCAGTGATTCTGATATTAACCACGCTCATACAGTAAACCACCAGTGATCCTGACATTAATAACACTGATACACTAGATTATCAGTGATGCTGACATTAACCATTTTTCTAGACTAACCACCTTAAACCTGCAAGGATGATTTTTTTTCCATCTCACACTACCAACAAATTTCAGTATTTATCATTCATCTACCACCGGCTGTCAGAAGACCACATCACTAGGTTTTTTTAAGGCTGTCGTGAATATTGTAAAACTCTTGCATGCATTGTCCACTTCTCTTGGCACCTGTGCTCACCTAGGTTACATGCATGATTGAATCTTAAATCCAGAAGCCGAAAATGTTATCATATTAAGGAGCCCATAAATTATTTTTGGAGCCATGATGCAAGTCACATGTAGTGCTTCATAGTGACTAGAAATTAATTAGCTTCACCCATACTTTTAGATCAGATGATGAACAGCTTTACAATCTCCATCAAGTTTTTTGATCATTTCATCTTCCTTAAAACTCATGCATTTTATGATGAAGGAAAAGAAAGTAGTCCTTATGTGATCTCTGATGTATCATGACTTTGTAGAGTAATTACAACATCCCATTCTTGTGTTACTTCAACAGTTTACAAGGTGAGACCTCCTGGGTGGTTCCATACTGAATAGTGTGAAGTTATAATTAATTTTTCATGTGAAGTGCTTACCTTTTACCGATATTTTGGACCAATTACTGATCTTCTTTGTAGGGTATATTAAGGATTTTACTTCGCAGATATAATTCCCAGAATGCTCCAGGTGAGCACTCCGAACTTCATACTTATTAGATGAATCTAATCCCCCTACCATCTGTCCATCTCTATAGAAGGCAAACTGCACTTCTGTAGGCTTTATGTGTGGACTAAGAGTCGTGTCACACGTCAGGGTCATGGGATCTCCTTCGAAAAACTCATTGGTCACTTTTATATTTGGATGTGAGAATAGCTCTAAATGTGAAATAGATGGAAAATACATTACATAGAGTGATTTTACACTTTCAACAACACTGAATTTATTCATGTTCCAGATCAAGGAAGAAGATCTCAGATAATATAACCAGTGTCTGCACTCACCTTCTATCTGGATTAGTAGATCTGCACTTTTCTTCCTCACTCTTCTATCTGTAGTTTCTACTTCACATGAATATTTCCCAGAATGCTCCAGCTGTACCATGGAGACTTCATAGATGTCCTTGTCACCAGATCCCTGAACAATCCGTCCTTCTCTGTAGAAAGTAAATCGTAGCCGTGTGTTCTGTCTGGAAGGATGGAGACTTGTTTCACAATTTAGGGTCATGTTATTCTTCTTAAAAACGGGATGTGGGATCACTTTTATTGTCGGAGTCGTGAACAGTTCTAGAAAAAAAAGTGTTAACTGTATAATATTAGGGTGATTTGCATTATTAGACTATATTTCATAGAAATGAGTAAAATTTAGTGTTGAGCGAGCATGTTCGGCCGAACACCGGGTGTACTCGAGCGCCATGCTTGAGTCCCCTCCCCGCACGCTAATTTATTAGTGTGCGGGGAGGGATGGCATTCAGTGTAATCCTAGTAGCCATCTTAGCTACTGGCATTACACTGATTGGCTGGCCGGGAACGTGTCATCGGGTGCTATATAGCACTCGATGACACGTGACCGGCCATTGTTAGTCAGGGAGAGCTGCCACAAGGAGGGAAAGATAGTGTAGGGATAGAGGCACGCTAGGCAGGAAAAGAATTTATTTAAAAAAGCGGGGGGCGCCTGGTTTACTCCCATTGACTTTAATTATGCTCCGGTGCTCGTTCGAGCACTCGAACACCCCCTAGTGCTCAGCCAGAGCACCCGAGCATACGAGCACTTTAGTGCTCGATCATCACTAGTAAAATTCTGACATTACAGCCACCAGCAACATTGGAGAATGTAGAGAAGACTATGCATTTCTTCCAGGTACAAAACATTTCTCAAAAATTGTCCCAAAAAAATCATACTTGGGCTGTCCTAAATCACAATCCGAATTCATTGATACATGTGAAATAGAGAAAACAGAAAGGGCTCAGGGTATAGCCACACAATCAGGTTTTCTGGTGCAGTTTTGGAAGCCAAAACCAGGAGCAGCTTAACAAATAAAAATTGAGAAGTTGTATGTGTTATTTATGCTTTTCCTCCTCTTATGATCCACTCATGATTTTGGCTTCCAATAATGAACCAAGAAACTTGACCACGTGGCCATACCCTAAGGATGAGATCAGCAGGGGAGCGACTCCCGGGAGCCTGACCAATCTGCTGTACAAAGAGGCCACAGAGTTTCATGAATGCTTATGCCTGTTCCTAGGCCATGTGAAGTCACGTTCTTCAGCCACGTGGTTTAGGTGCAGCTGAATTGAACAGATGGCACTGTACTTGGTAAGCTGCAAGGAGGCCACAGCCATCCCAAAGTTCTAGGAAACATCACAGTGATTGGTGAGGCTGCCAGGAGTCAGACCCCCCAAATCTGAAACTGATTACTTATCCTGACGATTGACCATCAATTTGAAAATCTTGGATAGCCCCTTCAATGGCCATACAAAATTATTTTGCAAATGATGCATTCATTAACAAACTACAAGGAATTGACACTTTATTTGCACTTTCCTGGCTGATTTTGGCTGCATTGGGGTGTGGATTTTAAACACACTGCATGTTACTTTACCTTGTGGATGCTGTACTTTCCACTGATTTCACATTTTAAAATGCAAAAACTTGTAAATTTTCTTAGATCCGCTGCAGACTAACTACATGTATACTCACCCTAACTGTTGACCCAAAATAGTTTGTGTAGGCTCAGGTGCTGTAACCTAAACATGAGAAAAAGTGAAGCCTGCACCAAAATCCAGGAGAAATATGCACCATATATCCATCATCAAGTGCATGGGATAGAAGAGTCACCACAAATTAACCTAATCTGATCTCAACTTCACACAGTAGTAAATCATCAGTACACATATGGCATCAATTGTACTGTGCACATCCTGCCTGGATATTTCAAATGAAATGGTCCTGGATTTACCTTCTACAGACACAGACGCTTCAGCTCCATATTGAGACGATGAACGATAATAGACTTCCTTTGTACATTTGTATTTCCCAGCGCCCGTCCTGTCCACATTACTGATATGAAACTCCTCATCATCGCTCTCGTGTGAAATGACTTTATTTTCTTTGTAAAATGTTGTCTGTCTTCCATAGTATCCAGGATAGTGGTGACATCGTAAATTCATCTCATCTCCTTCATAGACATATAGAGGGGTCTGAAGGATGAGCCAACCTGTAATACATAATGAGATAAGACGAGGGGACGTGTATGATCTCTTATCAGTCCTGTTACCTGCTGTGTATAAGACGAGGGGACATGTATGATCTCTTATCAATCCTGTTACCTGCAGTGTATAAGACGAGGGGACATGTATGATCTCTTATCAGTCCTTTTACCTGATGTGTATAAGACGAGGGGACATGTATGATCTCTTATCAGTCCTGTTACCTGCTGTGTATAAGACGAGGGGACGTGTATGATCTCTTATCAGTCCTGTTATCTGCTGTGTATAAGACGAGGGGACGTGTATGATCTCTTATCAGTCCTGTTATCTGCTGTGTATAAGAACGAGGGGACATGTATGATCTCTTATCAGTCCTGTTACCTGCTGTGTATAAGACGAGGGGACGTGTATGATCTCTTATCAGTCCTGTTACCTGCTGTGTATAAGACGAGGGGACGTGTATGATCTCTTATCAGTCCTGTTACCTGCTGTGTATAAGACGAGGGGACATGTATGATCTCTTATCAGTCCTGTTACCTGCTGTGTATAAGACGAGGGGGACGTGTATGATCTCTTATCAGTCCTGTTATCTGCTGTGTATAAGACGAGGGGACATGTATGATCTCTTATCAATCCTGTTATCTGCTGTGTATAAGACGAGGGGACATGTATGATCTCTTATCAGTCCTGTTATCTGCTGTGTATAAGACGAGGGGACGTGTATGATCTCTTATCAGTCCTGTTATCTGCTGTGTATAAGACGAGGGGACATGTATGATCTCTTATCAATCCTGTTTTCTGCTGTGTATAAGACGAGGGGACGTGTATGATCTCTTATCAGTCCTGTTATCTGCTGTGTATAAGACGAGGGGACATGTATGATCTCTTATCAGTCCTGTTACCTGCTGTGTATAAGAGGAGGGGACATGTATGATCTCTTATCAGTCCTGTTACCTGCTGTGTATAAGAGGAGGAGGACATGTATGATCTCTTATCAGTCCTATTATCTGCTGTGTATAAGACGAGGGGATGTGTATGACCTCTTATCAGTCCTGTTATCTGCTGTGTATAAGACAAGGGGACAATGTTATGATCTCTTATCCCAGTCCTGTTATCTGCTGTTGTATAAGACGAATTCACGGGGACGTGTATTGATCTCTTATCAGTCCTGTTATCTGCTGTGTATAAGACGAGGGCGCTGTATGATGTCTTATCAGTCCTGTTATCTGCTGTGTATAAGACAAGCGGGACATGTATTACCTTCTTATCAGTCCTGTTATCCTGTGGTATGAAGATGAGGGGACATGTATTGATCTAACTTATCAGTCCGGGTTATCTGCTGTGGTATAAGACAAGGGGACATTATTACCTCTGATTCAGTCCTGTTAATTCTTGCTGTGCATTAAGACGAGGGACATGTTATGATCTCTTTATCAGTCTGGTATCTGCTGTGATAATGACGAGGGGACAATGTAGATCTCTTACAGCTGTTATCTGCTGTGTATAAGACGAGGGCGAGACATGTATGATCTCTTATTCAGTCCTTGTTACCTGCTGTGTTATAAAGACCGACGGGGACATGTATTGATCTCTTATCAGTCCTGTTTACCCTGCTGTGTGTTATAAGACGAGGGGACATGTATGATCTCTTATCAGTCCTGTTATCTGCTGTGTATAAGACGAGGGGACGTGATTGATTCTCTTATCAGTCCTGTTACCTGCTGTGTATAAGACGAGGGGACGTGTATGATCTCTTATTCAGTCCTGTTACCTGCTGTGGTATAAGACGAGGGGACATGTATGATCTCTTATCAGTCCTGTTATCTTGCTGTGTATTAAGACGAGGGGACATGTATGATCTCTTATCAGTCCTGTTATCTGCTGTGTATAAGACGATCAGGGGACGTGTATGATCTGTTATCAGTCTGTTACCTGCTGAGTATAAGACGAGGGGACATGTATGATCTCTTATCAGTCCTGTTATCTGCTGTGTATTAAGACGAGGGGACGTGTATGATCTCTCTTATCAGTCCTGTATCTGCTGTGTATAAGACGAGGGGACGTGTATGATCTCTTATCAGTCCTGTATCTGCTGTGTATAGACGAGGGGACATGTATGATCTCTTATCAGTCCTGTTATCTGCTGTGTATAAGACGAGGGACATGTATGATCTCTTATCAGTCCTGTTATCTGCTGTGTATAAGACGAGGGGACATGTATATGATCTCTTATCAGTCCTGTTATCTGCTGTGTATAAGACGAGGGGACGAAGACGTGATGTATGACGATGTCATTGATCTCTTATCAGTCCTGTTATCTGCTGTGTATAAGACGAGGGGACATGTATGATCTCTTATCAGTCCTGTTATCTGCTGTGTATAAGACGAGGGGACATGTATGATCTCTTATCAGTCCTGTTATCTGCTGTGTATAAGACGAGGGGACATGTATGATCTCTTATCAGTCCTGTTTACCTGCTGTGTATAAGACGAGGGGACATGTATGATCTCTTATCAGTCCTGTTATCTGCTGTGTATAAGACGAGGGGACATGTATGATCTCTTATCAGTCCTGTTATCTGCTGTGTATAAGACGAGGGGACATATATGATCTCTTATCAGTCCTGTTATCTGCTGTGTATAAGACGAGGTGACATGTATGATCTCTTATCAGTCCTGTTTCCTGCTGTGTATAAGACGAGGGGACATGTATGATCTCTTATCAGTCCTGTTTCCTGCTGTGTATAAGACGAGGGGACATGTATGACCTCTTTATCAGTCCTGTTATCTGCTGTGTATAAGACGAGGGACATGTATGATCTCTTATCAGTCCTGTTATCTGCTGTGTATAAGACGAAGGGGACATGTATTGATCTCTTATCAGTCCTGTTATCTGCTGTGTATAAGACGAGGGGACATGTATGATCTCTTATCAGTCCTGTTATCTGCTGTGTATAAGACGAGGGGACATGTATGATCTCTTATCAGTCCTGTTATCTGCTGTGTATAAGACGAGGGGACATATATGATCTCTTATCAGTCCTGTTATCTGCTGTGTATAAGACGAGGGGACATGTATGATCTCTTATCAGTCCTGTTTCCTGCTGTGTATAAGACGAGGGGACATGTATGATCTCTTATCAGTCCTGTTTCCTGCTGTGTATAAGACGAGGGGACATGTATGACCTCTTATCAGTCCTGTTATCTGCTGTGTATAAGACGAGGGGACATGTATGATCTCTTATCAGTCCTGTTATCTGCTGTGTATAAGACGAGGGGACATGTATGATCTCTTATCAATCCTGTTAACTGCTGTGTATGCAGCATGCCCAAGAGGGGAGAACAAGAGGGGGAAAGTAGTCGTGGTAGTAGCAGTCCTTAACCCTGGTGCACCATACAGTGATGAGAGTGTGTACCCTTTGTTCCCTTGGGCCACATCCTTGACTTTTAGTGTGTCCTACTTAGTGGTGATAGGGTGCCCTTGATGGTTGATGGTTGGCATTGTGCAAGGCAGGAGCAGGTGCAAACCGAGGCCAGAAGATGGATGGTGAAGTCAATGACCAGTCCCGCTTGGTTACAATTCATAAAGTCTCTCTTTACTAAATAGATGATGGGAGTTGCAGCACATATAGCAGCAATATGCAGAGTTCTGAGGTATATTCCAGAGAAAGCTTTTCCCGATAACTATGTATAAGAAGTGAAAATACTATAAATCCTCCCACAGTCTCTCTTTAGATATATTATAGTTTGCAATCGCCCCAAATAACGACAGGCAATTCTAATTAACATTTTCTGCAGTGCCTAGTCTACCTGCTGCAGATACTAGGGTAATGAGCTCCAGAGGCAGTGACCCATTTCCACGTGCACTAAAGTCTTTTGCCATAAACAAGCATTACCTTACTGTCTTTATCCAAGTCCAGCCTTAAAAAGTGGATCTAAACCATTCAAAATGTCCGTTCTCTATCTCTCAGGGGTAGTCTCTCTCTCTGTTCAGAAGGGATTTTTTTTTTTTTGCATCTTTCAGTCTCGGACATGAAGGTTCTCTGGACTAGGTCTAGTTTTTGGCACCTCACACTAACATGCCCTTTCTCTACACCTGCTCAGCAAGGGGTGGGACCAGCCCATCACCCAGGCAACTGGCAGTTTTAACTAATTACTGCCCACATTACCATTACTGATAACTAGTTCATAAGGAAATGGGTACCTTAACAATAAATCACAACAAGGTAGCACTGATTTTCTGGGTCACCACATGTAAGTTAGTGACCTTGTAGAATTACTCACCATCACTAACATCCAGTCTAGAGAGGTCACTTCTTTCTCCAGTACTGGTCTGACATCGGTAATTTCCACTGTGTGATGTTCCAGCATTTTGTATTGAATAGGATTTTCCATTGTGCACTTGCTTATAATCTTTGTACCATATATAATTCAGATCTTCTCCTCTAGTCGCCTCCACATTACAGGTCATTGTTATAGACTCCGTTGTGAATATCTTCTTGTAGTCTGGATGAAGGTCACCACAGGTCTGATGGAGGCTCCTATAAGACATCATGTATTACACTGAGGAATTTGAGGAATTGTAGACAGTCTTTAAATGGGTTTTCCGAGAACCAATCAGGGCAAGCCTTCCGCCCTACTTTCTCTTAGTGTCATGTGACCATCCTTTTCCCTCTCTCCTAGTATTTCCCTGCCAATTGTCACAGAGAAATGGCTCTTCTCGTAGTTTTATGTGATATGTCGGAAGAAAATCAGGAAAACGGATTCACTTTAAGACAAAATTTTTGAGAAATTTGGAACCAATCGTTTTAGTTTAGAATCGATTTGCTTATCCTTACCCCATACATATTAGATTATTGTCAGCCAGCCCCTAAGTTTTTACCGGTTGGTGTTTTTTAAAAGGGAGTTCCAGGATTTCATACTGATGTCTTATCCTCAGGATAGGTCATCAATATCAGATTGGTGGGGTTCTGACTCCCGGCACCCCCTCCAATCAGCTGTATGGAGAGGTTGTGGAGCTTCTTGAGCACTTTGACCTCTTCCTTGGTCAGTGACATCACATTCATTGGTCACATGTCCAAGGCACAGCTCAAGTGAATGGGGCTGAGCTGCATTACTAAGCTCAACCACTATTTAATGAAAAACAATGTGCTACAAGGGAGGATGCAGCACTCACTGGTGCTGTGGTAATCGCCATAGCTTCTTCAGACATCTGACCAGTTGAGGTTTTGAGGGTGGGCTCCAACCAATCTCATATTGATGATTTATCCTGAGGGTAAGCCATCAATATGAAAATCCCATAGAAACCCTTTAAGGGAGAATTACACCCAGAACCAGAAAACTGAAAACTAAGTTTTTCAGTAAAGGTTTCCGCTCCTTTATTGGAATGATGAGTCTATTGACACCTTTAATGTAATAGCTACACTGGGCTGGTCCATGTAATGGTAATACCTGTGTGTTAATCCATGTGAAATACCACAATAGTATGAACTTACACAACACATTGCGTGATACAACTGACATCGCTGCTCTCCATATATAAGGTTCTATTATAGAGAATAAAGGATGCAAAAATAAAGCTGGTGACTTACCTTCTTGTAGGAGAACCAACCCTATAAAACAGAAGAGAAGTAGTGTCATCAGACATATAATCTCCTGGTACATGTCTTCTTTGAAGGTTGTTGCTACCTTTAGTGTAAATGCATAACTGGTTAGCTTAACCTAATAGAAGGTATAAGACCAGCACAATATCCACTCACAGATGTTTAGGTGTAGCTGGTCGTGCTCGGAAATCTAGAGGCAGCGAAACCAATGTCCACACCAACTATCAGCGATGGTGCTCTGATAGCTATCTCACCAGACCTGCACCCAAAGGAGATGTTAGCTACTATATTCACACCTTTTTGTTGACTACTAAAATTAATAATCAGAAACAAATTAGCTTTTTAGTTAAAGTATAAAGAATGGGTACAACTACGAAGGCAATACTCTTTCCCCTATTGTCAATCTGCAGCATTTTTGGAAACAAATATAGGGGTTGATCTCCTGCTGATCACTTCAATCTACAGCTAGGGTCCAGCTGAGGGAGTTGGGCTGAGCATTCATTTTGCCCTACTGAAGATTGGGGGAGGCTCCTGCTGCAGCCAGTTATCTAACAGCCAGACAGAGCACGGTGAGGAGGATCCATTTTTGTGGAAGCAAGGTTTGATACTTATAGCCTATATTCTGCAGTTTTTGGCCTGGCACAGCTCAGCTAAGTGCTTTCTGGAGGTGACTACTTCCTGTTTATAAGGACTGCAGCTCCTACCTGATCGAAACGCACAAGTTCCATGGATAAGGTATTGTAAGGGATCGCTCTCTCGAGCAGGGCAGCGATGACAGACCTTTCAACTTTGCTTTATTACATCACTTCAGGAATACAGGAGATCATCCCCGTTATAGCGTCACGGGGTCATATGAGATTCCAGCATCGGCACCACAAAACATAAAACAAAATGAACACCTACCCATCTGGGCTCTAACTAATACAGAGGAGATTCCTTTCTCCCCTTATAAGTCCAGTTCACACCAGGGAAGTTCAAGCTTCACACAGCCTCATGGTCAGCCAGTTACCAAGCTGTAATCATGCAGGTCTGCTTCTCCAGACTAACAGTCTGGGATCTGCTTTATCCCCCAGTAATGATCCCAACAGACTACACCTGGGATACCTCTGGCTATGGGTAAAACATGGACTGGGAGGTCCCACTGCCGAACCTACCCCTCAGTCCAAATAAAATCCAGCCCATATGAACTTAAACAAAAGAGTTCAAAACTATGCTTTTCTGAGCCAAGTGCAGCTTTTCTGGATTTCATCTCACTGAGCTGAGGTATCTGGGTGAGATATACACTCCCTCCACGACTTTACTGTACATCTTACCACAGGATGTAGAGAAGATTTGCCGGGTACAACACATAAAAAGGTATTATTTACTACAGACAAAATAATAAAATTACAGGCTTGACACATTTCAGAGGCATCAAATATTATATTTGTCATTTTTTTGTGAATTATATGTTTTCTGTAAATCTTATTGAAGGCTTGTGTTCGTGCGCTTCCATAGGAGTTCTGTGGTCAGTGCTGATCCTGATCCTTCATCTGATCCAGCATCTATATGTCTGCAATGAGGCTTGCTTCTATTTAAAGGGAGTCTGTCACCTCATAGGCCCCTATAAAGTAGTAAAACAGCCCCATAGCACTTGTTATAAATAAAGTATTGGTACCTTTTGCGTCTTGTGATCTTCAGAACTGCCAAAAAGTACTTTAATTGATATGCTAATGAAGTGTCAGAAGAGCCCGGAGGCGGGGTTTACCGCCTTCGAGCCCGGGCTCCTGTCCTTTTTTAAAGTTATTCCCCGCCCCAGCAACTGCCTGCGCCCGCCCTGCACGTCACCATGGTCCTCCTTCTTCTTCAGCAAGATCCCGCGCCTGCGCCTTCCTGCGCTTGTCTGGACCAGATTTCGCGCCGTTGGACAGGCGCATGCGCACTAGGTACGGCGATGCCGTGCCCAAAGTGGTCATCACGGTGCGCATGCCCCGTCCCGGCGAGAGACTGCGCAGGCTGCGCGGGATCTTGCTGAAGAAGGAGGACCATGGTGACGTGCAGGCCGGGCGCAGGCAGTTGCTGGGGCGGGGAATAACTTTAAAAAAGGACAGGAGCCTGGGCTCAAAGGTGGCAAACCCCGCCTCCGGGCTCTTCCGACACTTCATTAGCATATCAATTAAAGTAAGTTTTTGGCAGTTCTGAAGATCACAAGACAGCGCAAAAGGTACCAATACTTTACTTTAAGTGCTATGGGGCTGTTTTACTACTTTATAGGGGCCTGTGAGGTGACAGACTCCCTTTAAATTCCAGGTGCCCATTTGATTGTTTTATATGAAATGTGTTATACAAATCTGTAATTTTATGAATTATATGTGCATTGATATGTGGACAGCACTGTGGTATACCCTGTGAATCCTCTCTACATACCTTATTGATTTTGGGGTCTCCATTTCTTTTGTTTTTCAGGGATCATTTTGATCACATTTTGAACACATATGAGAACCTCCAGCCCCAAAGGCCCCATTTTAGAAACTACAACCCAAAGAATTCAAATTCATTTGACCCCAGAGGTGTTTATATCCATTTTATTAGAATTTGGCCATGAAAACGAACCCCTTCCCAACACTGCATGTCAGGTCTTAAAAGATAGCACCCACTCAAGCTGATTGGACACCATAGCCTCCGGGTGCGTGCTGTTGTATACAGCAGACACCAAGAGCTAATGTCTGTCATAACCATAGAATGCTGCACTGCTAGTGTCTGAATAGCTTCACAGAACCAAGATCAAAGCAGCCGCTTGTTTGCTTGTGGTAGCCTCAACATACCTCCCAACTGTTCCGGATCTGACGGGAGAGTCAGTGGCTGTCCCGCAGTCTCAGAACGGGGGAGGTATGTCCCGCTCTCAGGCAGCTGTTTCTGCTTCCATAGGACATTCAGAATTTAAGTATACCACTTTCCATAAAGCAATGAGCGACCATTTTTAAGGTTGAGCGAATTGATTCTACCGGTTTAGAATTTGTCCCAAATTTCCCAAAAAGTTTGGTTTCTAATGATCCCGAACTTTTATGATTTGTCGAGAGAAAATGAATTCTAAATTGGTAGAATTGATTTGCTCATCTATAGCATATATATTTGAAAAAAGTTTGATGGAGACAGCCCGTCTTTACTTTAGGCTTTATTCCAGATGCTACATTTCAGCCCTAGAGACCTTTTCCAAGCCAGGGCCGAAACGTAGCACTTGGAATAAAGCCTCACTTAAAGGGTTATTCCCATCTTAGACAATAGGGGCATATCTCTAGGATATTCCCCCATTGTCTTATAGGTGCGGGTCCCACCTCTGCACCTATATCGAGAACGTAGCCCCCAAAGCGAAGGAAGACGCACTGCGCAGGCACAGCCACAGCCGCCCTCCATTCATTTCTATCGGGCTGGCAAAAATAGCCGAGCGCTGGCTCGGCTATTTCCATCGACTAGATAGAAATTAATGGGAGCAGTTGCCGTGCATGCGCGGTGCGCTCCCATTCATTTCTGTAGGGCCCGCACTTATTAGACAATGGGGGCATATCCTAGTGATATGTCCCCATTGTCTAAGATGGGAATACCCCTTTAAGGACGTGCTTTCTCCATCAAACTTTTTTCATGTACTTGATCTTCTGATCATGGGAGAGAACTCACCATTCCCCCTGGAGACGTGCACCCACTACTGAGTGCACCTGGCGTGCTGTCCTGCCCTAGCTGTTTAGTATATATATTTGTCTTGAGATATTTCTGGAATAAAGACATGTAAGCAAGTCTCTTTTGTCATACCAGGAGCCTTAATTTTTAACAGAGCTGAGCAAAGAAAATAAGCTTGGCTGACATGAGAGGCCTTGGTTTCGGTACTATTTTTCCTTATGGAGGGCACCATGTATACATGAGGAGTACTGTAAGCCAGTCACCACTGCCTGGATTTCTGGAGAAAATATATGGCGCCCTATTTCTCCTTATGGAGAAAGTTGTGTACATAAGGAGTATTGGAAACCAGTCACCACTCCTCTGGATTTCTGGGACAATATATGCGTACTATTTCTCCTTATGGAGGAAGCTGTGTACATGAGGAGTATTGAAAACCAGTCACCACTCCTCTGGATTTCTGGAGAAAATATATGGCGTACTATTTCTCCTTATGGAAGAAGCTGTGTACATAAGGAGTATTAAAAACCAGTCACCGCTCCTCTGGATTTCTGGGAAAATATATGGAAATGAATGCATCTTGCATCAGATAGGCTTGGGAAAGTTAATTTAAATATCTTTCCCAGAACCCCAGAGAAGTGTTGTCGGACCTACAATATTCCGCACATGTACTACGCATACTAGGAACTCTCCGTAATGAGAAAGACTACCCTCCACGCAATGCATATATATTGGCCAGAAACTCAGATTGTGACACGTGTGCAGTATTTTATTTCTACAAGAATAAATAGGATAAAGTGTATTATATGTCTATAGTAATTACAATTTTCATATTTCAATTGTACATCTTGAAATTGTACACCATGAAATAAAACAATAAACCTTATAATAATCCTAATAATAATACATTATTAAAATATGTGAAAAATAAATACTGGTATGTTCATACACAGGCCAGCTTTAGTTGTTTAATTCCTATAAGGAAGTAGTTACTGTTTGTATCTTTTGCTTATTTTATCTCCAGGATGTCAGTGAATGGGGATATTTATTGTTGTCCGTCAGAGACAAGGACATGACTTGAGAAGTTTATCACTGCACTTGAACGTTGGACAAGATTAGGACAAGGACCAGCCTCTACCAAAGGAATATACTAAATAATACCACAGGGTAAAAGTAGCCAAGAGTAACACCATTCCCAGCAATATATATCCATGATAATTATAGTTATGTCCTCCATATATTTATATTTATTTATATATATATATATATATATATGTAAATAGTACATAGTAATGGAGTTATATGGTGACTGTAAACATCTGACATTATCCACCAAGCACAGTCATATATACAGTGATATATTATGGGAGATAGAGTGTAGTCAGTAGTTATGGCCGGTATATATATTACATTATTACACCCTTCTTACTGCTCACCATCAGATGGGGAATGAAAGACATGAAGATCATGGTACTTACAGAGTAATAACACAGATGTCTCTGGGGACATGATGGATGGACGGAGACGATGCTGCCGAGTGTAAAAGGAGAAGTCTTCTGTCAGTATCTTTCTGTAGGGAAGTAAGGGGAGATATCTACGTCGTTCCCGTAGAAGTGAAAGGAGCAGTGCACCGACATGCACACTATGGTTCTATTCAGAATTGAAACTTGTTCCCCCCCCCTATTCTCAGTGTGTGGGGTCTTAATGGTTGGGCCACCCGCATATTATTCCATATTTATCATCTATTCTGTGTATAGGTAATAAATACATTTTGTGGGTTAACGCCGATAATAAACCTCAGTAAATGATAGTATTAGGTAGTAAAGCAGTTAGATTATGTGCATTCAGCAATATGTTAGTCAACCTAAAGAGCTATCATCTATCTATCTATCTATCTATCTATCTATCTATCTATCTATCTATCTATCTATCCAGGGGCGGACATTCCACCTGTGCACCCAGTTCGGCTGCACAGGGGCCCAGGGCCAGAGGGGGGCTCTTTCTTACCGGCAGCAGGGCAGGGAGAGATGAGCGCTTCCATTGTGGAAGTGCTCATCTCTATATTCATCTGTATTGCCGTCCCTAGGACGGTGATACAGATGGATACTGCGGGGCAAGGGAGGGAGAGGCATCTCACTTCCCCGTTCCACTGATAGGCTGCAGGCACTAGGCCTGTAGCTTATCAGAGGCCGGCACAGGCGGCGTTATGATGTCATTGCGCTGCTTGAGCCATACAGCGTGGGACACAGGCCGAAAGAGACCTGCATCGCGTCGCTGACAGAGGCAAGGAGGTAAGTATAAGTGTTTATTGTTTTCATTTCAGCTTTGCTAAATGAACTATCTGGCACACGGTGGGGGCACTATGGGGGAGGAGCACTATGGGGGCCACTATGGAGGAGGAGCACTAAGGGGGCCACTATGTAGGAGGAGCACTATGGGGGCCATTATGGAGGAGGAGCACTATGGGGGCACTATGGAGGGCACTATGGAGGAGGAGCACAATGGGGGCACTATGGAGGAGGAGCACAATCGAGTCACTATGGAGGGCACTATGGAGGAGGAGCACACTCGAGTCACTATGGAGGGCACTATGGAGGAGGAGCACAATGTGGGCACTAAGGGGGGACACTATGGAGGAGGAGCACAATGGGGGCACTATGGAGGAGGAGCACAATGGGGGCACTATGGAGGAGGAGCACAATGGAGTCACTATGGAGGGCACTATGGAGGAGGAGCACAATGGGGGCACTATGGAGGAGGAGCACTATGGGGGTCACTATGGAGGAGGAGCACAATGGGGGCACTATGGAGGAGGAGCACAATGGGGGCACTATGAAGGAGGAGTACAATGGGGGCACTATGGAGGAGAAGCACTATGAAGGACACTATGGAGGAGGAGCACAATGGGGCAATATGGAGGAGGAGCACAATTGGGGCACTATGAAGGAGGAGCACAATGGGGGCACTATGGAGGAGGAGCACTATGGAGGACACTATGGAGGAGGAGCACAATGGGGGCAATATGGAGGAGGAGCACAATGGGGGCAATATGGAGGAGGAGCACTATGGGGGCACTATGGATGACACTATGGAGGAGGAGCACAATGGGGGCACTATGGAGGGCACTATGGAGGAGGAGCACAATGGGAGCAATATGGAGGAGGAGCACTATGGGGGCACTATGGGGGCACTATGGATGACACTATGGAGGAGGAGCACAATGGGGGCACTATGGAGGGCAGTATGGAGGAGGAGCACAATGGGGGCACTATCCAGGAGGAGCACTATGGGGGCCATATAAATAAATATATATATATATATATATATATATATATATATATATATATATACTGGCACTATGGGGGCACTCTGGAGGAGTAGGACCACTATGGGGGGCCCTATATATATATACTGGCACTATGGAGAAGGAGGAGCACTATGGGGGGCCCTATCATATATACTGGCTCACATGGGGGGCACTATGGAGAAGGGGGGAGAGGAGCACTATTGGGGTCATTGTATAGGGGCACTAAGAGGGTTTTTGGGCACACAGTAGGGGGCATTGGCACACATTATGAGGGCACTATGGGGACATTGGCTGGCACTAATTATTTCTATTGTTGGGATTTTGGGGAGCACTATTACAGTGGGGGGCACAGTATCAGCTTAGCACAGTTATTTTTGGGGAACATTATGGTTACACTGTTAGTGTCAGGGACACTATTTCCTGGGCGTAGTTATTTTATGCCAATAATTACTGAAGGCGGTAGTATTTGCAGGGGGACTGTTTCTGCAGTATAATTTTGGGGAGCACAGCGGGCACAGTATTGGGGAGTGGCAGGATGGGGAGTTCAAGAAGGTGGGAGAATGATGGAAAAGTAGGAAACTAAGATGTTTATTTGTCAAACTCCACAGAGAGAAGAAATGGCTGAAAGAAATCGTCATGGCGGTCTGGTCTGAAAGGAGAAGATGAGGAAAGAGAACATCTACATCTAAGAAGAGGTCACTGGATGTAAGAGGTATGTGGACCTGTATTAGGCTACTTTCACATCTGAGTTCAGCAGAGAACTATAATGGGGTCTGGCAGAGATCCGGCCACAATCTGGCAAAAATTCAGAGAATCAGCGGGACACATTATCGGCATCAGTATATCCCATGTGTACCTGGGTGAATGTGCTGCCAAAAAAGGCAGATTTTTCATGTCTAATATGGTAACATAGGTTATTAGTATTTGCTCGTTTTTCAGGAGGTATGTTTACACAGGGCTGTGGTTGAGTGAAGAAAAGTTCATATGAACATTTGTTCCCAGTCATCGTCCCATGTGAAAGGTCCCTTAATCTGTGAACTAGTTAGTCTAAGACAATGGGGGCAGATCCTTCTTCTATACACTGAACTTAGTGAATGTTCAGAATGATTCACCATAAGCACAAAAAGTAGAATTGGTCAGTAGTTCCCTTTTCTAGAGGGAGGGTCACTGCTTTTTTTAAGGTGTCACTTCCATAGTGTGTTCTAGCCAGTCATTAGTTCCCTTTTCTATAGAGTGAGAATCACACATTTGTGATAGCTGAGCTCTACTGACGGCAGCAGCCGAATAGATTTATATCAGGGGTCTAATGACCTGACTTAATATGCAGCTTTAATCTTTATGCCCAAATGTGAAACCATATGTCCCAGTGTCCATTGTTGTTCACCATTAATGTTTATTGCTGCAATGTTTGAAAATACAATTGAGTCCCATTACTATGACCATCAGCAAGTATCCAGAGTAACCACTGTGTGCAGCACGGACAGCAGGAAGATGGGCTGGGAGTGACTCAATGAGGTCCTGGTAGGTTGTCACCGGTATCTGGAGCCGAACTGACCGCAGTGCATCCCACTTAAGGTCTTATATACACAGAGGGTAGGCGCTCAGAAACATTTCCTCTTGTGGGCCCATGGGACTTCAGTCCGACACTGGCAGTGACCCCCCCATCTGCTTCGGAGCCCCACATGTCCGTGGGATTCACTAAACCTTTTGTTTTAGACACATATCTGGTAGCCCCCAGGTTCATTTTAGGGGTGAGCTGCTCCACTGTAGCATGTTGGTTCCCGCTCATGCACCTTCGTAGCCGTTCACCTCTCACATCAATTTCACGTGGTGCTCCACAGTTTACACAACACTTATTCACAATACCGCCATTTGTCCTATCCACCATACACTGTAGCCACAGCACCATGCGAAGAGTTCAGGAACGGCACATCTCGACTATATTGTCACAATTAGTCCAAAAGCAAATAATCATCTGATAAATCTCCCCTTTGAGGAATCAGAATGAGGCCAAATAAGTAACTGGTAAAGAAAAAACAGTAACATTCAACCCAGAGGCTTCCTTCTGACAGTGCTTGCTCTTCTTGTCCAGACTCTTGCTGCCACTCTACCATCCAGATACAGTAATATGGTTTAGAAAATGGTTAGTGCTGCTGATTTACCATTCATTGCCAGGCTGCACATGGACTTGTGACCAGTGGCAGGACTAGGGTGGCCACCCGCTTCATCCCAAAAAGGAGGACATTTTAGGCCACACCCCCAACCTGCCAAAGCACACCCCCAACCTGCTAAACCACGCCCCTCTCCCAGTAAGTGCCCGGCAAAAGAAAAAAAAAAAGAGAGGAAAACCTTAAAGGGGTTGTCAGGGTTCAGAGTTGAACCCAGGTGTACCCTTAATTTCACCCAGGCAGCCCGGCAAGGGCAAGGGTTCTTCTGTTCACAATTACACACTGCCCTAATGGGCCGGCTTTACTGCTGCCGTTTTACTCGCCGGCGGGCATTCTGTATCCAGCAGTGAAGTTCAGTGAATTCAGTCAGTGGATTCCAGCAGGCTATTCTCTGCTGGAACAGCCTGCCAGAATCACGAACTCAGATGTGAAAGTAGCCTAATACAGCGCCCCATACCTCTTACTGTACATCCAGTGACGTCTTCTTTGATGTAGACATTCTGTGTCCTCAATCTTCTCCATTCAGACCAGACCGCCATGATGATTTCTTTCAGCCATCTCTTCTCTCTGCGGAATTTGACAGACAGACATCTTAGTTTCCTACTTTTCCATCATTCTCCCACCTTCTTGAACACCCCATCCTGCCACCCCCAATACTCAGACACTGTGCTCCACAGATAGTACTTCCTTTAGTAATTATTGGCACACAGTGCTCTAAAAAAAATTACTTCGCTACTAAAGTGTAACCAAAATGTTCCCCAAAAATAACTGTGCTAAGCTGATAGCGTGACAGGGTGCCCCCCACAATAATAGTGCTCCCCAAAGTCCCAATATAAATAATTAGTGCCACCAGTAAAGTCAATGTCCCCACAATGCCCTCAAAATGTGTGCCAGTGCCCACTGTGTGCCCAAAAAAAAATCTTAGTGCCCCCAGTTGAGCTACATAGTTCCCTATAATTTGTGCCAGTATAAAATACTCCTATATAGTGCCCCCATAGTGCTCCTCCCCTTGTCCCCATGGTGCCTGACATAAGGTGCCAGTATATAATGCCCCCATAATGTGTGCCCCCATAATGTGTGCAGTATAAAATGCCCCCATCAGACCTCAGGTCAGCGTCTTGTGCCCCCATCAGACCTCAGATCAGTGTCTTGTGCCCCCATCAGACCTCAGATCAACACAATGTGCCCCCATCAGACTTCAGATCAGCGTCTTGTGCCCCATCAGACCTCACATCAACACAATGTGCCCCTATCAGACCTCAGGTCAGCGTTTTGTGCCCCATCAGACCTCAGATCAACACAATGTGCCCCATCAGACCTCAGATCAGCGTCTTGTGCCCCATCAGACCTCAGATCAGCGTCTTGTGCCCCCATCAGACCTCAGATCAGCGTCTTGTGCCCCCATCAGACCTCAGATCAGCATCTTGTGCCCCCATCAGACCTCAGATCAACACAATGTGCCCCCATCAGACCTCAGGTCAGCGTCTTGTGCCCCCATCAGACCTCATATCAACATCTTGTGTCCCCCTTCAGACCTCAGATCAGCATCTTGTGCCTCCATCAGACCTCAGATCAGTGTCTTGTGCCCCCATCAGACCTCAGATCAGCGTCTTGTGCCCCCATCAGACCTCAGGTCAGCGTTTTGTGCCCCATCAGACCTCAGATCAACATCTTGTGTCCCCCTTCAGACCTCAGATCAGCGTCTTGTGCCCCATCAGACCTCAGATCAACACAATGTGCCCCATCAGACCTCAGATCAGCGTCTTGTGCCCCATCAGACCTCAGATCAGCATCTTGTGCCCCCATCAGACCTCAGATCAACACAATGTGCCCCCATCAGACCTCAGGTCAGCGTCTTGTGCCCCCATCAGACCTCAGATCAACATCTTGTGTCCCCCTTCAGACCTCAGATCAGCATATTGTGCCTCCATCAGACCTCAGATCAGTGTCTTGTGCCCCCATCAGACCTCAGATCAGCGTCTTGTGCCCCCATCAGACCTCAGATCAGTGTCTTGTGCCCCCATCAGACCTCAGATCAGCGTCTTGTGCCCCATCAGACCTCAGATCAGCGTCTTGTGCCCCCATCAGACCTCAGGTCAGCGTTTTGTGCCCCATCAGACCTCAGATCAACATCTTGTGTCCCCCTTCAGACCTCAGATCAGCGTCTTGTGCCCCATCAGTCCTGAGATCAACACAATGTGCCCCATCAGACCTCAGGTCAGCGTCTTGTGCCCCATCAGACCTCAGATCAGCATCTTGTGCCCCCATCAGACCTCAGGTCAGCGTTTTGTGCCCCATCAGACCTCAGATCAACATCTTGTGTCCCCCTTCAGACCTCAGATCAGCGTCTTGTGCCCCATCAGACCTCAGATCAACACAATGTGCCCCATCAGACCTCAGGTCAGCGTCTTGTGCCCCATCAGACCTCAGATCAGTGTCTTGTGCCCCATCAGACCTCAGATTAATGTCTTGTGCCCCCCTCAGTTCAGGGTATTGTGCCCCCATCAGACCAGCGGCTTGTGCCCCCCCTCAGACCTCAGATCAGCCCACCCAGCCACTTTAAAAAAACATACTTACCTGTTCTGCGCTGCCGCTGCCATCAGGTTCCCTGCTCCACTGTCTTCCCTGCCAGCGCACACTATGACCTGACGCAGCGTCAGGTCATAGTGCGCGCCGGCAGGGAAGACAGTGGAGCGCGGAATCTGATGGCAGCTCAGAACAGGTAAGTATGTTTTTTTAAAGTGGCTGGGTGGGCTGATCTGAGGTCTGAGGGGGGGGCATAAGACGCTGTACAGGAGCAGGCCAGGTCATTACGGGGGCGCTCTGGCAGGGCGCCCCCTTAACTGGCCGGGAGTGAAGCGCCCTGTGCAACCGCACGGGTCGCACACCCCAAAGGCCGGCCCTGAAAGGCGGACTTCTGGCCGTCCGTCCTGGCCTTGCGCTGGACGAAGGAACAGGAGTTTAAAAACCGGTCTGTCCGGCCTAAAACCGGACGTCTGGCCACCCTAGGCAGGACCAGGACCAGGTGAAATATAGCAATTAGTGTTAAAAAGGCAGTGTTAATCTCAATTGCCTGCACAATCAGAAGTAGGGCTGCACTGGGCTTCTATCCCAACCAGGAGCGTAGATAAACATTTCCTCCAGTCCTACTGTTAAAAGGGTTGTCCGCTTTTTACTATTGAAGACGTAGCCTTTAGGATAGGTCATCAATATCTGATCAGCTATTTGAAGAGAAGATACTGCTGATATGAGAGCTGCTTTCTCTGCTCTATTTCCCTATACACTTCTGTGGGACAGCTCTGTCTGTGCATAATACAAACAGAGAAAACAGCTCTCATGTGAGCACTGCTTTCTCTTCAAACAGCTGATCGGCGGGGTTGCTGGGTGTCTGACCTTCGCCGATCTAATATCGATGACCTATCCAGATGATAGGTCATAAGCAGAAAAAAGTGGACAACCGCTTTAAAGACATACTTGGAAAACATTACATACAATGCTATAAAACATACAGAGTAAGGGTTCATTCACACGTCCTGTTCTGATCCGCATTTTTTCAGGACCCATTGAAATGAATGGATGAGCATCAGGATCAGGATCGAATCAGGAAAGAAAAACAGGACATGTGAATGAACCCTAATAGTGATGTCTCCTTAGATGTAGACATTTTCTCTCCTCATCTTCTCCTTTCAGACCAGACCGCCATGATGATTTCTTTCAGCCGTCCCTTCTCCCTGCACAGTTTGACAAACAGACTTTGACAAACCCAAATACAGTGCCCGCTGTGCTCCCCAATACTATACTGCTGAAACAGTCCCACTGAAAATACTAGTACCACACAGATAGCCCCCCTTCAATAATTATTGTCACACAATGCTCTAAAAATAACTGAACCCAGTAAATAGTGCCCAACACTAATAGTGTAATCATAATGTCCTACAAAAATAATTTTGCTAAGCTGATACTGTGCCAGGGTGCCTCCACAGTAATAGTGCCCCCCAAGTCCAACTAGTAGTAATAATTATCTGCCGGAGTGCCCATACTAGTGATAGTCATGTTGTTAAACAAAAACAGTCCAGCTCACATGGACAGCCTGGGCAAAGGCCTGAGATCCAAGAGAAGGGAAAAAATCCAGAAAAGTTAAAGTGTTATTTCATTTTATTTGAAAATTCAGAACAGCCAAGTGCAGTGTACAGACTCCAAAATCAGTTTAAGCGTTTAAGGATGATTAAGGACTCTGTCTGAAACGCGTAAACTGTCTTTGAAAAAGACCGAGGGTGGTCGAAAAGTCACACTAAAGAAAGTGGAATAAAAGCAAAGAATATCTGAAGACCTGAGAGTGTTGCAGTTTTACTTTTGATGTTCCATAGAATTGGGGTATTAGGCTGGTACCTGACACTGACGGCACCACCACATTTTGGACTTATAAGAACCGTAAGTGCTGCTGCAAATAAACATTTGTTTTTGTTCTCTGTAGTCCTTCTTTACTAATTAGAGATGAGCGAGCATGCTCGAGTGCCATTTTTGCGTATTTGCATACGCATTTTAAAATTGGTATGCAAATACGAAAAAATGGCACTCGAGCATGCTCGGCTGAGCATGCTCGCTCATCTCTAGTACTAATACTTCTTCTTATAATGTGTGCCAGTAGAAAAATATCCCCTTAATATGTAGTGTACAACAACTACCATCTTATAATGTGCATTAGTGCAAATATCCCCTTATAATGTGAGCCAGTACAAAAATACCCCCTTATTAGAGATGAGCGAATATATTCGCCAATTCGTTGATCGATTCGTATCGAATCTTGGAAATCTTTAGCTGCGAAGCGAATCCGAATATTAGGTGATTCGCTTCAGCTTTGTGCGCATTCGCTACGTAGTGTGTCCTATAAATTATACGCTATTGCTACATATAGGTTACTGTTGTGTACGAATTCAATTTATTAGCGAACTTTTAATGTTAGTTCGTTTATCGTGCGCAAAAGCCTGGGAAGAAAGCGGTCACCTGACCTAGTGGGCAGGGCATGCTCAGGCTCGGTAAGCCAGTGATGCATCACTTCTACTGAAGTTCTGAGACTCCGAGACCTGTTTTGTGAAAATTTGGGGTGTAATTGTTCTGGGAATCCATATTACACATATCAGGGATAGTGAAGGGCAAGTGCAGGGCTAGTAATTAATCAGGCAGGGAGAGAGAGACAGGGAGAGAGACAGGGAGAGATAGGGAGAGACAGAGAGAGATAGGGAGAGAGACAGGGACAAAGACCAGCTGCAGGGCCTGCAGAGTGAATTGAAAAATGTCTGGAATGGAAAAGCAAAAGGGGTCCAGTTCCAGCCAGACCTCGAGCTCTAAAAAAAAAGGAGAAGGTGCACAGAGCAGCAGTGCCAAAGGACCTGTAGCCGGAGCTTCTACTTGTAGTATTCGCAATACTTGGCCGTTGTTCCACCAGACTAACCCACCAAGGAGCAAAATTGTAGTAGAGGAGAAAGTGGATGAGGTAGTGGAGTGTATGGCACGCTCATCTCAGTCTCAGCTGGATGATCTGCTGTCATCTGCTCATACAGTATCCATATGTAGCCAGGGGTCAGACTCAGAGCGTTCCTCCTGCTCCACCATTCCTCTCCAGCAAAGGCCTTCATTTTCGTACGCACTTTGTATGCTTATGCATACGTGTTCCAAGAGGTTGGGTACCTTTTTAAATGAACGTTCGTTATTAGTGCGTTATTGTGCACCAGTATAAAAAATAACCCCTGATTCCTCCGATCAGACCCCCATATGAGATCTCAGATCAGACCCCCATATCAGATCTCAGATCACACCCCCATATGAGATCTCAGATCAGACCCCCATATCACATCTCAGATCAGACCCCCATATCAGATCTCAGATCAGACCCCCATATCAGATCTCAGATCAGACCCCCATATCAGATCTCAGATCAGACCCCCATATCAGATCTCAGATCAGACCCCCATATCAGATCTCAGATCAGACCCCCATATCAAACCTCAGATGAGACACCCCCATCAGAACTTCATGTTAGAATCCCCATACCAGACCTCAGATCAAACCTTTTTTAGACCTCTGTGTCTGACCCCAGTTTTAGACCTTAGATCAGACCTCCATATCAGACTACCAGATGTCAGACCCTTACCTTTCCTCTCCAGGTCCAGCATTCTCCCCTGTATTCTGAGCTCACGGTCTTCTTTGGACCTGCACTGCACTGTCACCTGACTGCCTGTAGCATCAGGTCATAGCGTGCGCTGTATATCCTGATGCTGTACACAGTCAAAACAGTGCAGCGCAGACCTGAAGAAGAGCAATCAGGAAGAGGTGAATACTGAGATTACTTCACTCCCGTACGTTTCGCAGACTTCTTTTTGCTTTATTAGATGCACTACATCAGGCAACTGTGACTGCTCCACGCCCTATAGCTACGCCACTGGTCTCAACTGCCTCGGGTATATAGGCATTGCCTCTTTACTGTGGAACATAGTTTTGAACTTTTATTGGATTTTGTAAATAAAAAAGTAAATTGAATGAAGCAGAGCAAATTAATTGGTACATGCAGTTAGGCACTGTGCAAGTGCAGATGGTACGGGACTATGTGCAATGAAGGTCAAGTTCAGTTATTTGGTCAATTATTGCCGTCAAAACCAGTAGTGAAGCCTACTCAGATATAAGGTGTAATGGAAAGATTTGTACCTGTCTGATCTTCTGACCCTCATCTGGGTTTGGCTCCCAATAACTGATGGAAATAATTGACCAAATAACTGAAGAGTGTTCTTGGCCTAAGTAGTAAACCATAGTAGAGGATTCACTATCAAAAAGGGATGGGGTCGAAAGTCATTGGGTGTTGGTTCCCTGGAAGCTATGGGAGCACAACCTCCAGAAGCACCATCAAGTCCCTGGAGATATCACAACTAGACACAATATACTGTATACAGGGAGGATTTATTTATATGGTTTCCTAATGTTGGGTGGTCGTTTCCCTTTACTTATGTAGTTGAGTGGTTCTTGACATAATGTTGATATCACAATTACATTTTTGAACTGTTAATTGAAAACCATTCTAGGCAACTACCTCATGAAGCTGACTGAGAGAATGCCAAGAGCGGTCAAAGATGTCATCAAGGCAAAAAGGGGTGACTGAAGAATCTAAAATATATACTGGATTGCTTAACACTTGTTTAAAGGTGTTTTCAGGGATGTACATATTGATGGCCTATGCTCAGTAAAGGTCATCAGGATGAGTCCTCTTCCTAGCCAATGTGATGTTGTATACATCAGTCACTCGGCCCTGTTGAAGTTGTTGAGTCCCAGTGATGTCATGTAAATCGGTCACATGGCCTTGTTGCAGCTCAGTCCAAGCTATCGAATGGGCGGCACTCTTCTTTTTTTTTTAATCAAATCTTTTTTATTAATACCATTGTTGCAGTTTACAAATTAAAGAATGTACATGGTAATGTATGATCACAATTACAAGTCCAACAAGAAAGCAATGAGCATGTACAGCTTGAAGTTATTTGTTTGCTTAGGAAAATGTAATACAACACTTCAATTTTTTATTTTATAAACAAAAAGAAAGGGAATCATCAGCATAGTAATAATGGTAGTAATCCCCCCCTCCCCACCCCCCGGCCCTTCCCCCGCCCCATTCCAGTGTCAGCAGCCAGACCCAAAAATATTAGCATTCACTCTCAGAAATGCTAGCCACTTGTCCCATAGTTTCTCGTATTTGTGGGGACATCCCCTTTTTAAGAATATACTCTTCTCATATACTAACATTAAGTTAACTTTGCGTACAAACTCCCCTAACGAAGGTCCTGTAGCCTGAATCCAATGTTGAACTATCAACTTTCTTGCGACATAAAGTAGTCGTCCCACCGCCACCTTAGTCATACTTTCTGTATTTATTTCTGCCACGTAGCCCAGTATGCACAACTTAGGATTTAAAGCAATATTAATTGAGAAAGCCCTCTGTATAAGGTTAATTATCTCTTTCCAATACTCTTCTAAGACAGAACAGGTCCACAACATATGTAATAGATCCGCAGGTTCTAATGAACACCTGGGACATCTAGCATCTGTTCTGATACCAATTCTGTGTAAAAAGACTGGCGTTTTGTATACTCTGTGTATAATGAATAGTTGTGAGAGCTTACCACTTTCACTTAAAGATGAGAGCGGTACTGATTCCAATATATCTGACCATTGGTCTTTTGTAATTACACCAATGTCCTTTTCCCACTTGTGCATTCTGGTCAGCGGCCAATTCTCCAAATGCTTATCCAGCAACAATCTATACACCCAAGAAATTAGACCCCTTCTGACCCTACCAGAAACTATTAAATGTAAAGCCGTGTCTCTGGTTGCTATAGCATTTCCTTTTTTAATCATTGTATCGTATGCATGTCGCATTTGCAAATACTGGTAAAAGAGCTGTTTGGGAATATCATACAGTTCCTGCATATTACTGAATGTCCTAAAAACTCCCCCATCCAGTAAATGTCCGATCCTAGTTACCCCCTTATTTTTCCATATGGTAAAACCTCTTAGTGAAGTAAATTCAGACATAACTGGATCATTCCACAATGGGGAATATTCCGTCAGTCCCGATATACCCCTCAGATGTTTGATCTGTTTCCACACCATATGCATTGTACGCCTCAAAGGTAAACCCGCACCACCCAAATTCGTGTCTCCCCCTTCCAGTAGTATCATTAAGTCATTCCCCTTTAAGTGAGATCTGAGAATCAGGCCAGTCATGTCCAAGGCCTTCCCTTCAAGCCAACCTAAAAAGTGTTGGCTCTGAGCTGCTAAATAGTACACCCATGGGTTAGGCACTGCCAGACCTCCCTCAGTTTTACTATACTGTAAGGTCTCCAACTTAATTCTTGGGCGGCACTCTTCTTGGTATATGTGAGGACGCCGGGGCACTTAGCAGAGCTCCAATGAGTGCCACAGCTTCCTCAAACAGCTGAGCATTGAGGGTGTTGGAATTCAGATCCCATATTGATGATCTATCCTGAGTATAGGAATATGGAAAACCCCTTTAATACTTACTTCCATATGTGTTCTTTTATCATTTTCATGTGTTCAAACAGACCTTCAGGTTGAGGTCTTCAGTGCTAAAGCTGCCATTTGGTTATTTGAAATTTTTGTGTCCAATTTTTCTTTTTGAGTCCTTTAGTTGGAATTTAATGATACACAGCATGGAGGTAGTATATTGTGTGGTCAGTCCTATCTGGAGAAGTAATACAGTTGTCAGGCGGTGGCTCCAGGTGTATACATGGCGGTATGTCCTCAGTTGTAAGAACATGGATTGACAATGCTGTTGACTGATCTCATTACCCACTCGTTCGTTATGTTGAAGAGCGGTCTGATTTGTCCATAGACCTCATCCATTTTATATGATAGAAGACAAATAGAGCCGCGGCTATTACCACACATGCAGATAACGTCAGGCGGGCAATATACTGCCAGGTGTACCCGATAGGGTCTGTGGGGAGTGAAAAAAAATGTTCAGTGAGTTTATTTTCATAAAGTCTACTATTACAGCAAGTTATATACCAAAGAGGTACCCAGCTAGATGATTGTATAGTTTATTACTTAATTCGTATAAATTTTTGGGAAGGCAGGAGGATCCAAAACAGCAACCATTAGTTCCATTATTCTTGGTTTACTGTGATTGCTAGCCTCCATGCAGATTAGTTGTTTGTGGCAGCATATCCTGTTTACACAGGGCAGTGTGTTGCCGACAAATTAATATTTTACAGTCAATCATCAGGAATAAGCGTTTGTACGTATGTTTGTACACATAACTGTAAAAGGGCCCTTGGTCTGAAAATGAAAGGTGCAGATGGATAGATGGGAAAGTGTACATGGATGTAGCAAACATCATCTTAACACTAAGATTGCATTCTAACACAGCATTTTTTGGAAAAATGCCATTGCAGATGTTCATGTAGCTTTTTGAGCTAAAGCCAGAAATGGATGCAGCAGGAAGGAGAAGTTCAGAGAGTCCCCATGAGGACTCCAGAGGATGGTCATGGTAGTGGTCCTGATGAGAACTTGTGTCTTGATGTACAGCCTCGGACCATTGTTCCCTGGAAAGGTGATTTGAATGATCAGAAAGTCTTTCTGTGCCAAATATAACTTGTGGTATACCCAGCAGTAGTATGTACAAAGTGCAATTTCTGTACCCCAGATGATGGGGCATGATGGTTGCTTAAATGTTGATTACTACACCTCAGATGTGCTTTCTTGATGATAACTCTCTCTCACTTCTGGCATTCTGGCACTTGTAAGTGTCCACTGTGTAATGCGGGCTTGGAGTTAGTCTAGCCTGGATGGGTGTCTGAACTGTATCCCCTCACCTGCAGTAGAGTCTGTAAAGCTGTAGTTGCTGTTCTAACACACAGTCATCTTTTTGGAACAGTGGTCTGAACAAGGTTCCTTGGACTAGGAGCTCCAGCATGTCCTTCATTCGTCCACACTAACTAGATTTCCTGCCACCTGGCAGGAAATAGGATCAGCCCACTCTTACCAAGAGGGGAGGAACTGGGTGGTTAAACCTGTCCCTGTCAACCATACCTCTCATGCTGGTGTACTGAGCATAACAAGGCATAAATGAGTAACATGGCAAAGCAATTGCAGATACCCCCAGGTCTGGGGTATTGCAGAAGTATCAGTATTTCCTTTATATTCCCTATTCCTTCTGAACCCAGTTATAGCTTTGACAAAAAAAACCCTGAATGAATAATTGCCACAAAAACTGCAGCACTAAAAAGAAAAAAATACGCTTACCATATTAAATGCCCAACTGTAGCAAATCTTAACCTGACTTTTTCAGCTACTCTTCTTGTGGTGTCAAGTTAATGTTTAATACATCTCTAGGGTTATTTTACACTTACCTCAAAACTAAGGGGGTCATTTATCAAGCTGGTGTAAAGTAGAACCCATAGCAACCAATCAGACTCCACCTTTCCTTTTGGACAGCTCCTTTGGAAAGGAGGACTAAACCAGTTCTACTTTACACCAGTTGGATAAATGACCTGCTAAATTCTTTCATGTTCCAGGTACTGGAAGAGGTCCTCAGATGTAGAAGACATAAACAGTGTCTGTACCCACCTTGTATCTGGATTAGTAGATCTGCACTTTTCTTCCTCACTCTTCCATCTGTAGTCTGCACTTCACAGGAATAATTCCCAGAATGCTCCAGCTGAACTAAATTGACCTTATAGGTATCACTGTCACCAAATCCCTGAACGGTCCGTCCATCGTTGTAGAAAGCAAATTGCAGTTGCGTGTTCTGTCTGACTGGGGGCAGACTTGTTTCACATTTTAGGGTCATGTGATCCTTTCTAAAAACAGGATTTGGTGTCACTTTTATTGTTGGAGTTGGGAACAGCTCTAGAAAAATAACAACATTGATTATAATGTATTCCTGAATAGATTGGTTGCCATCTATGTATGGCCTAATTCACGCAGAATTAGGCAATAGAGGCGTATCCACCGTCGGCGTACAACAGCCTTAAATCTACGCCAGCTCCCTTACTGGCGTAGATTTAATTTTCTACACCAAAAACTGGCATAGAAAATGAAAAATGAGGCGGGGCAGTCGGTCTGCCCTTTTGCCTGCCCACACCATGCCTGCTTTTTTAGAACTGCCGTATGTGGCGTGGAAGAGTCACAGATTTTTCCAAAAAATCGCCTTTGCGACTAAAGGGGTACCTAATAGTGGAGTATATTTGGTCATAAATGACCCAACATGTGTTTCAAATGTTTTTGAGTACTTTTACATGCCCTTTCAGTTGTTTTTTTTTTACGTTTTGTACATGTTTTTTTTTTTTTACGTTTTGTACATGTTTTTTTTTTTATTTTGAGGTCCTTCTATGGAAACTTGTAGAAAAAACACCACACCTCAAGCATGGTGTTTTTTTAATGTCACTGACCAATGCAAAAAAAAAAAAAATATTGAAGAAAATGATGGCTGGAACCCTCTCCTATCTCGCACTGGTATGGGACTTCTGAACATGGCCAAGTGTGCTCATTTGGCTATTTTCTCATTCATTTCAGTGTCCTTGTTCTCTAGATGGATGGACTCTAGGTGGGACCTGCATCTATCTGACATTGATGTCATATCAAAATAATTTTTTACAATTGGTCTTCTTTATTAGTGTTGAGCGAGTGTACTCGCTGTTCGGCCGAGCATGCCTGCGCTCGAATCCACTGGGTATTCGGCCAAACACCGAATTTACTCGAGCACAAAGCTCGAGTAGCCCCCCCGCACCAAGATGGATCGGTCATGACCCCAATGCAAGTCAATGGGGACGGATCCGTTTGGTGTGACACAATAGTAAACGGATCCGTCCTCTATTGACTTTCAATGGAGTTCATGATGGATCCGTCCTTACCTTTCCCAGCAGCTCCCTCCTCCCTCCAGCAGGTGGCGCTGTGGTAAAACTTACCACTATGCGCACCATCTTTCCTGCTGGTACAAGTCGGGAGCTGCCGGGGAAGGTAAGTTTAACTGTGTTTTTTTTTTTTGTTTTTTTTTTGGGACCTTTAAACCAGACAACCTCCCCTCTTCTGAACGGGGGTGCCTGGTTTAGTCCCATAGACTTAAGCACCCCCGAGTGCTCGGCCAGAGCACCCAATCACCTGGGTGCTCGATCAACACTAGTCATTATTAAAAATGTTCAGCAGTTTTTGTGTTACGGGGCTGAATTTCAGTCTATTTGAGTGTTATTTTGACTTTTACACTGCCTAGTCAGATGACAGCCCTTATCTCTGAGTTCCTGACAGGTTATAAACACGCATTTAAGCCATACTTTTATCAGTTTCATAAGAATGTAGCCATAATGAGTGTTTAGAGGTTTACAGGAATTCACCGTCATCTCTGTGACAGTCTGCAAATAGGCTGAAATTTTACCCTGTAACACAAAATGACTAATATATCAATATAAAAAAAATTATTTTTACCCAAAATAGGTAAAAATGCATTCATTAAAAATTGCCCGTGAAGGTGTACATATCCTTTAAATATGCAAATCTAAAAAATATCTCCAACATATATTTGATAATACTCATTGTATTGCAGTTAAAAAAATCAACCACCATAAATGAACTTAAACCCGTGCAGCGGTAAAAGCACGTGATGTATCGGGATAAACGCTCCTCCATCTTAAATTAACAAAATGCTTCTGAATAATTTACATATACGTGATCCTGGATTTACCTTCAACAGATACAGAAGCTTCATCTTCAAATCGGTAATACGATATCGGAGTATCGACGTGTTTTCTACATTTGTATGTGCCAGCAGTCGCCCTGTCCACATTTCCAATATGGAATTCTGCATCGCCTGACCAGCCTCTTATGATTGTATTCTCCTTGTAAAATCTTGTCCGTCTTCCTCCATATCCAGGATAGTGGTGACATCGTAACCTCATCTCGTCTCCTTCGTAGACATATAAAGGTGTCTGTAGGATCACACTATCTATAATTCAAAATGAGAAAGTGTAATACTGCCGCCGATTACCTGATGAACAAGCAATTAGAATCTGTCTGCAGGTTTAAAAATCATTGCAGACGACAGATCATGCCGTGCAATCACCATCTGCTGTCGGGATTCGGAATGGGGACGAGTGATGGCGATTGCCGGGAAGGAAGTGTTGATGATCCCCTGCATGACCTACTCTAATATAAGCTCTACATTTGTATCAGCTATAAGAACACCTTCACACGTTGCAGATTTTTCTTGACTGTAAATCAGTTCCAGTCATCTGAATGGGGTCTATTCGGAAGGAACCACATGGATTCAGGTGATTGGAACTGAATTTCAGTCACAGAAAATTTTCTGTCAAGTGTGAAGACACCCTTAGACTAGTCTCAAACCAATACACCTTTGACCTTACATGAAGTTGTATTTACAGTGTATATAAACTGCCTAAATTTGTTTAGATGTTTTCTAGGGGTTAATTGGACCTCTAAAATGCATAATCCATTTAATAAAATATATTGCCTTGAAAAAGTATTCATACTCTTGAACTTTTCCACACTTTGTCACGTTACACCCAAAACTTAAATGTATTTTATTGGGATTTTATGTGATAGACCAACACAAAGCAGCAAGTATGTGTAAAGTGAAAAAAAAATTTTTATATGTTTTTCAAAATTTTTAATTAAAAAAAATCTGGAAACTGTAGCGTGAATTTGTATTCAACCCCCCGAGTCAGTGCTTTGTAGGACCACCTTTTGCTGCAACTACAGCTGTAAGTCTTTTGGGGTATGTGTCTACCAGCTTTGCACATTTTGAGGCTGAAATTTTTGCCCATTCTTCTTTGCAAAATAGCTTGCGCTCGATCAGATTGGATAGAGAACTTCTGTGAACAGCAATCTTCAAGTCTTGCCACAGGTTCTCAATGGGATTTAGGTCTGGGTCATTCATAAACATGAATATGCTTTGATCTAAACCATTCCATTGTAGATCTAGCTGGATGTTTAGGGTGGTTGTCCTGCTGGAAGGTGAACCTCTGCCCCAGTCTCAGTCTTTTGCTGTCCCCGCTGATGAAAAGCCTCCCCACAGCATGATGCTGCCACCACCACAGTTTCACAGTTGACCATAACACCTTCTTCCACATGTTTGCTTTGTCCCTCTATGGTTTGTAGTAAACTGAAAATGGGACTTCTTAAGGCTTTCTTTCAAAAATGCTTCTCTCCTTACCTGGGCTGTCAGTTTAGGTGGATGCCATGTCTTGGTAGGTTTGTAGTTGTGCCATACTCCTATTTTTGGACGATGAATTGAACAGTGCTCTGTGAGATGTTCAGAGCTTGGGATAAGTTTTTTATAGCCAAACCCTGCTTTACACTTCTCCACAACTTTATCCCTGACCTGTCCGATGTGTTCCTTGGTTTTTCTGATGCTGTTTGATCTCTACTGTTTTCTAACAAACCTCTGAGGCCTTCACAGAACAGCTGTAGTTATACGGAGAATAAATTACACACAGGTGGACTCTATTTACTAGTTAGGGTCACACCGGATTTTTTTTTAGGGTTATCAGAGTACAGGAGCTGAATATAAATGCTTGTCAGACTTTATGCATTAAAAATTGTAAAAACCATGTAGCATTTTCTTTTCACTTCACACATACTTGCTATTCTGCATTGGTCAATCACATAAAATCCCAATAAAATAGATTTTACTTTGTGGGTGTAACGTGAAAACTGTGGACAAATTCAAGGGGTATGAATAATTATTCAAGACACTGTAATGCTGAATTCACTGATAAGACCTGCTGCTTGCTCTCTGCTTCTGGCAGTCCATCTTGTACCAACCTTTTTATTTTACCTGTTCCACTAACGTCCAGTCTAGCGGGGTCACTTATTTCTCCAGTACTGGTCTGACATCTGTAATTTCCACTGTGTGATGATCCAGCATCTTCTATTCTATAGGATTTTCCATTGTGCACTTGATTATAGTCTTTGTACCATATATAATTCAGACCTCGTCCTCTAGTCTCCTCCACATTACAGGTCATTGTTATAGACTCTGTTGTGAATATCTTCTTGTAGTTTGGAGTGAAGGTCACCACAGGTCTGATGGAGGCTCCTATAAGACATGAGAGGAGTTGTAGACACAATGACCTGCTCATTCTTCTCTGCAGAACAGATTAAGACCAGAAAATTCAGCAAGCACTAAGGGGGTAATTTATTATTAGAAGTACGTCACTTTTTGGCCTACTTCTGTTGCAGATTTGGTCGAAAGGAAAGGGTATCCTTGACGGCCCTCCAGTATGGTGTTGACTCTCATACTTCTCAAATCCAATGCACTGTAACACATTTCTATTTTTCTGGTCACCCAATGGCACCATATTTTTCTACTGACTACTGGTCTAGCATATACCAACTTCAGAGGGTGAACTCATTACTCAAGTAGGGTAATTCAATACCAACTTTAAGATTTAGAAGCTTTGCACATTGTTAAAGGGGTTGTCCCACGAAAAATATTCAACAGTTTTCAAACCAGCACCTGATTCTGAATACTTTTGTAATTGCATGTCATTAAAAATTTTGTACAGCCACTGAGTTATTCAATAAAATCTATCTGTATAGGACCATTTAATTTCTTGTTTCTTTGACCTATTCACTGAGCAGGCCGCACATGCTCAGTTTCAACTTTTAACGGTCTCCTGAGCTGTGATAGGCAGAGCTGAGACACGCCCCCTTAGCTGCAGCAGAAAAGACACTCCCCGAGCTGTCAGCTTGATATAAATCTAGCAGAGTAATGAATGCGGAGATGTCTAGATCCATGTGAGGTACTAGGCTGGTTCTAGCTTTGTTAAAAAGAGGTTGTCATGTACTATATGATGTCTGATTTTCATTTTTTACATTACTCGTGGGAGAACCCCTTTAAGTTAAGCCAGCGCATAAGCTTGTGTATTAATATGCCAGGCATGCCTGCTAGATCTGTAGATCGGGTGGGAGAAGAATACGTACTGCACACTGTCCAGATAAGTTTAAAGCAGGGTGCTTTATTAGGGTTTTGCCTATTTTTGGCTTTTCACACCCCGGAAGTATATGATGTGGTCAGCATTAGATACGTGTTTGTATAAAACACATTTTTAATATTATCTTGTGGGTTTGATGAATAAAACACCAAGCTTGTAACTTGTAACAGACTATCTGCACTGTGTCCTTCTCTTTGGGCCTGATCTAGATGAGAACTTTAGTACAGTTGAGTCAGTTGAAAAATACTATGCATTTGGGCGACCATAAGATGGCATGTGCATTATTATACTGTGCTGGATATGAGAAGTAAGAAAGTCAATGCCATATTGGAGGACTGTCAAGGAATCCTAATGCCCAGCTTTGTTTGGATTGTGGTGAAGTACAGTACATATGGATGTATTGTGCTTTACTTCTCAAATGTGGTAGCCATAAAATATTTATATCTCTAAGATCAGAAAATATACATAATATGGAGTCCACCAAGCCAAAACAGGACTGTATGATAAAGCAGCAATTAAAGGGGTTCTCTTAGAATTAAGAAAATGAAAATACATAAATATTACTTTAGTATAAATATATTCCCAAATACCTTTCATTACTTATAATGGTTCATTTTATCTAGGGAGCAATCATCAGGAGAAATAAAATGGCCGCCGTCCTATTAGTACACACAGAACCTGTCCTAATCACACAGGAGGACAAGTTACTTCACAACACTGAGATAAAGAGGCTCTCTGCTCTGCTTGTCAGTTTAAAGCTGATATGATCTTTAGCTGATTCCCTGTAGGAATGGAGTTCATGAGGAGGTGGGGATAATGATCAGTAATACTTGTCTGCAGTCTCCATTACCGCAGTCTGTCCTGTCCGTCCTCTCTGTACTTCATTTCTCCTCAGAGATTCAGCTAAAGATCTTATCATTTGTATTCAGGACCATAATCCCTGACAAGCAGAGCAGAGAGGAGGATGAGGCAGCTCTTTACCTCAGTGTTGTGAAGTAACTGCTCCTCCTGTGTGATTAGGACAGGTTTTGTGTGTACTAACAGGACGGCGGCCATTTTGTTTCCTCTGATGATTGCTCCTTAGACAACATGAGCCATTATAAATAATGAAAGGTATTTGGGAATATATTTATTATATTTATTATAAGGCAATATTTAAGTATTTTCATTTTCTTAATTCCTGGAGAACCCTTTTAAGATGTTTAGCTAAATCTCTGTAGGAATGGCGTTGATGAGGAGACATGAAGTACAGAGAGGACGGACAGGACAGACTGTGGTAATGGAGACTGTATACAAGAGCTGCTGCTCTTTACCCACACCTCCTTTCTGTACTTCCTGTCTTTTCATGAACTCCATTCCTACAGAGATTCAGCTGAAGATCATATTAAACTGTATTCAGGATCATAATCCCTGACAAGTAAGAGAGGAAGATGGCACAGCTCTTTAACTTGTCCTCCTGTGCGATTAGGACAGGTTTTGTGTGGACTAGTAGGATGGCGGCCATTTTATGTTTCCTCATGATTGCTCCTAGGACAAAATGAGCCATTATGACTAATGAAAGGTATTTAGGAACATATTTATAATAAGGTAATATTTAAGTATTTTCATTTTCTTAATTCCCGGAGAACCCCTTTAAGCTCACCACATCCCTCAACACCATGGCTATTGCAGCCTCTTATTGTAGAGTATTAGTACAACTACCTGACTTCCCTGACTACTATCACATCCTCTACTGCATTTGACGTGTCATGACTAGAGTTGAGCGAACTTGCCTTTTGGCAGGTTCGGGTTCGGGGTTTAAGTGAATTACATAATAGATTCTGTTCACACGGAATCCATCACGTAATTCAATGCCGGCATGCCACATAATATGGCCAGCTCCGAGGCTTCTGTTCTTCTGGCCATACACTTGTATTATCATGGCATGCAAAAAGTAACGCCTCTAAAGGCATTTCACTTGGCATTCCGGCATTGAATTATGTTATGGATTCCGTGAGAATGAAATCCATTACGTAATTCCCTTAAAACCTGAACTCAAACCTAAGCATGACCTGTCAAAAACATGTCAACGCTTTATTTCTTTTAAATTTGCTATGGTTATACATGCTATGGCAAAGAATTCCATGTTCGAAATGCGTCAGAGTAATTTGATTCACACGACTTTTAATGCATTTCTGAATAACAGAAATTTTAAACAGAGAGGCGCTGGCAGTCACCAGGCGGTAAGCCAAAGCTCTGACTCCAACTTCTGCCTTTTATCACTCTTCGACTCCTTCACAAATGACCAATAATTTAGCAATAAGAAATTTCCTGTGGTAAAATGGTGACATCAGGCTTTTTCTCATAACGTAAGTAATCTAGCAACTCAGAACTTACACCATAAATATAATTTCTGAAATTCCTGACATTTTCTAAATTGGAATTGGAATATGGAATTCATTGAATTTGTCTTCAGAAAAAGTTATAAAAGTGATATATGTGTGACCTGGAAATGCAGAGAATCCTGCGTAAGTCTAAATAGGAATAAAAGAAGTGGAGCTCCTATATTCAGTGCTGCCACAAAAGGGAGTAAATAACGTTTCATTAGGACCTGAGAAGATTAATACATATCTGCTATCCATAGCTCCGGTCCTGTGCACCGGCTCAGGTGTCTATCTTCCATCCGCAGCTTGTTTACTAGACTTCCGGCATGGTCATGATCTTCTGCTCCACTGCAAACAATGACTGGTGTCCACAAGAGATGCATCACCGCTGAAGCCAGTTGTTGGCTGCAGCAGAACAGATGATCATGCCCATGCTGGAGATGAATGAAACAAGCCACGGACTAGAACAGGGATCTCACCATTGTGTGAACATAGTGATGTCACCATTGTGTGAACATCTTCAGATGTGTATCTTACAGAGGACCCATCAGTATAATATGGGTATACCATTGGGTAACCTTCACTGCCAAGACTGTGGAGTTGGAGTCAAAGCTAGTTTTGAGTGGAGTTTGGTAGTATTTGTCATTAATATTGTGTAGCTGATTCTTTTAGTCTACCATCTTCTAGTCCAGGGATCTCAAACTCGTGGCCCTCCAGCTGTTACAGAACTACAATTCCCATCATGCCTGGACATTCTTCAGCTACCAGGGCATGCTGGGAGTTGTAGTTTTGCAACATCTGGAGGGCCACGAGTTTGAGATCCCTGGACTAGAAGATGGTAGACTAAAAGAATCAGCTACACAATATTAATGACAAATACTACCAAACTCCACTCAAAACTAGCTTTGACTCCAACTCCACAGTCTTGGCAGTGAAGGTTACCCAATGGTATACCCATATTATACTGATGGGTCCTCTGTAAGATACACATCTGAAGATGTTCACACAATGGTGACATCACTATATTGTACACATTTAAAAAAAGAACTCCACCCCAAACCTGTAAAGTGAGTATATCAATAGATATTTCCTTAAATTTGAGGAGAAATTGACCCTGTGTGATAAAATGCTTACACCAGGTCAGTCCATTTGGTGGTAGTTCACCAGTTGTAATGAGTAGTGTACCACAATGGCCGGAAGACTGAGTTTAAGTTGTGTGATATCACTGTTCTCAGTAAAGTTCTACTATATATAAAGTAAAGGATGAAAGAACAAGGCTGGTAACTTACCTTTTTGTATGAGGACCAACCCTATAAAACAGAAGAGAAGAGTTAACCCATATAATATAGCCCTAGTAGATTTCTTCATTGGAGATTATTAGAGATTAGGGCTACCATTAGTAACTACACTTGTATTAGATGGAATTTCTTATCACATATCATGTCCATATTTTGCATCATTAACACTGTTTGTAAGCCTGAAAAAAAGCTATCCGTCCAGTTCAGCCTGATATCCTGCATCATTGATCCAGAGGAAGACAAACACCTTGATGAGGTAGAAGCCAATTTTCCTCATTTTAGGGGTAAGCCAGAAACAGAAGCTGGTATAAAATGCGTAGGATGTACTGAATTTCCATTACAGATTTCAAGATGTTCCACTTCTGGTTTTGGCCTCCAAACGTTGATGTAAAATACTGTTGTGTGGAAGCGGCCAAGATATATTAGGATGATGGAAAGTGTAGGCATGTCAATCATAATTATGTCCTTTATACCTTCAATTCCAAGTAGTGAATTTACGTAGCCATATGTAGACTGAAAGACATGAAGATCATGGTACTTACAGAGTAATAACACGGACGTCTTTGGGGACATGATGGCTGGACGGAGGCAATGCTGCCAAGTGTAAAAAGAGAAGTGGTCTTCTGTCTGAATATTCCTGTAAATTACAGGAAGAAAGGAGAATGGTGAAATAGTTGTCTTTCACTAATTGACCATGAAGTTCGTCATCAGGGCTGGCTTTAGGTTGGATGATGCTGTGTTCAATACTGCTGTGAGTGCCTCCCTTCATAGGGTATATGGTCATACAGTTACTAATTTTAAGCGCCATATGCTATGGGGTTCATATAGTGTCCAACATTGGCAAAAATTGCATTTCAAAACAGTTGCATAAATAACAGTGCTACAGGAAAATAACCACCATGGATGTCTTGTTTGTTGTGTATTATGATCCACTACCTAGTGGTGTCATCATGGTGGGCGGGGCACACTTTATTACTGCAACAGCTACTTAGCTGTTAGGAGCTCTTACCATCTGTTGCATTATTTGCGGTCAATTATTTTGGTTTATATGTCACTTTTTGACATACTTACATCACAGATTTATGGAGTGGAAAATGGCCTTAATCTACGCCAGCTGGCATAGATTAAAGCATGTCCCATGGCAGGTGGCAGCAAGCACCAACATTATGTAGAGGCACAGAGAGATTAAAACCAGCATCTAAATTGCAGGTCTTAAAGGAGTTGTCCCACAAATAGTATTCTACAGTTTTCAAACCAGCACCTGCATCTGAATACTTTTGTAACTCCATGTAATTAAAAATTTAGCATAGCCACTGAGTTATTCAATAAAATGTATCTGTATAGGACGACTTAATTTCTTATTTCCTTGTTCTGCTCACTGAGAAGGCCGCACATGCTCCATTTCATCCTTCAACCAACTGCCTCCTAAGCTGTGATAGGAAGAGCTGAGACAAGCCCCCTGAGCTGTGATAGGAAGCGCTGAGACACGCCCCCTGAGCTGTGATAGGGAGAGCTGAGACACTCCCCCTGAGCTGTGATAGGAAGAGCTGAGACACGCCCCCTGAGCTGTGATAGGAAGAGCTGAGACACGCCCCCTGAGCTGTGATAGGAAGAGCTGAGACACGCCCCCTGAGCTGTGATAGGAAGAGCTGAGACACGCCCCCTGAGCTGTGATAGGGAGAGCTGAGACACGGTCCCTGAGCTGCAGCAGAAAAGAAACTCCCCTTGAGCTGTCATCATGATATAAATCTAGCAGAGCAATGAATGTGGAGATCTCTGGATCCATGTGAGGTACAGGGCTGGTTCTAGCTTTGTTAGAAAGAGATTGTCATGTCCTATATGATGTCTGATTCTCATTGTTTACATTAGTCATGGGATAACCCCTTTAATAAATGTCCCCCTATCTGTTTTTTTGGGTAACTATAGATTCCATAATTCCTCAGGTACACTCTTTGGTGCTAGTTTACTGCACAGCAGTTATAGAGATGTGGGAACCTGGGGCAGCAGCAGACACAGTAATGAATGAAGCCGCAGGATGCTACTGTTAGGGCTCGTTCATTTCCGTACTACTACAGGTGCGGACCCATTCATTTCAACACCATGTGCTGTCAGCATCCATAGTTCTGTTGACCCCACAAAAAAGATAAGAGCATGTCTTATTCTTGTCCACAATTTCAGACATGAATAGGCATTTTCTATGATAGTGGTGGCCATGTGCAGTCCGCAAATTGCTGAGTGCACACGGGCTGGTATCCATGTTTTGAGGATCCACAAAATACTACGGTCATGTAAACGTAGACCTAGAGAGGCAGCATGGTGGGAGGTTTGTGGAGAAGGTGGAGAATAGATGGGGAAGGTGCTGGAAAAGTGGACAGCTAAAGATGTCTGGGCAGCAAACGCTGCAGGCATGATTCGTAATCAGGGGGAGTCATCATGGTGGTCTGTGTCAGATAGAAAATGGAAAAGTAAATAATTGCAATCTGAGAAGACATCACCTATGATTCAATGGATTGAACAGTACTGTCTACACTGAGTCTGCAGAGTCTATGTAGAAATATCTATTATCTGTATGATTTTAAATGGGTCGACCACTTCCTATAGTGTTTGATGTTATTATTTAGACACTGCAGTGGTAATATGGTCATGATATTGCAGTATTAGTATTATTTAGTGGTATTTCATGGTAACTATGACTTTTTAGGGTATACTGCCATATATAGGTTAGTTTTATGACCAGTCAGATTATTTCAGGAGAAGTCCCAGGCCCCACAGAACAAAGTAATATCCAGGGACAGTTTGAAGTACTGTCTCAATAGTATTGAGCTGGTTATCTAAGCCTATTGTGTTCTAAAAGTTCTTTTTTGGGGGGTGAATAGATGAATATCAAATATTTTTGCAGTCATAAAGTTTTATTAATAACCTGCCAGAACTTCAGCTTCCAGCAAGTTTTTTTTTTTTTTTGCAAGAACTTGCAGCTTAGAAATGATGCAATATCTTACCACAGACCGTACTGGTATATCCACATCCTTTATTTGCATAAACAGGGCCTCTCTGTACCCCTTCACACATTTTAGCCCTGTTACTTATTTTTCTCGAAGAATGACATCCCTATCACTAAACCAAACAATATTTCAGTACTTTCTTTATTAGTGGGCTTGTTGCATCTGTACATATGAAGGAATATGTACAGTGTCCTGAAATACACTGCAAAGCACTGAAAGTGTTAATATCACTGTATTTCATGTATTATTTGCATGTACTACAAATCCCATAAGGTTGTATAGGGAGTGGGAGGTCCCATGTGGCTAGTCAGGGCTTGCTCCACCCATCCTCTCTAGGAGGAATATTCTGGAGTCTATGGCTGAGGAGGGAACACCTCAGAGCAGCAAGGAGCAGCTCCTGTAGGAGATTCCATTCTTCTACAGCCCACAAGCAACTTATGTGCTACTACTCAGAAGGGGAAAGATCTACAGAAGGTTTAGCCAACAGAAAGGGATTGCAGACTTTGCCAATGAAGGTAATTGCCTCTAATCTGGCTACAGCCTCCTCTGCATGTGGTGGAAGCACTATAAGGTACAAGCTGCCCACCATAACCAAAGGACATAGACTGTATTCCTCTGAGGATACTGTGGATATCATATACTTATATATCTGATGACAGAGAAAGTGCATCCCTTTAGGCCAGGAAAAGGAGAGATTGACCAGTCTGATTGAGGGAGAGAGAAGCTAGCCTCCATGTACAACCTCATGTGAATAGAGCTTGTGTGGATCACCTGCTGACTGGCCTCAGTAAAGTACTGTGAATTTGTTATACCAACACAAGGTCTTATCATAATTCCACACTACATTTGCACCACAAGGTGCTGGCGTCACCACAACCTGGACCCTGCCTTGCATCGTAAAACAACATCACCTCAACCGCCATCAGGCAGGAGAACCACAGAACCAGAGTGTGCCCAGAAGGGAAGAACTGCTGCGCCCTTTGCATCGCTGCACACCGGCCCAGTCGCTGCATATTTTTGGTGTCACGAACTGGATCAAATCCTCTGTACAAGAGTGCTATAAGAAAACTGCTTGCTGTGGCCTATCGCCATTCTTATTGCCTTGTGAGAACATTTGTGTGGCATAAGAACTGTATGCTGTCCCCTACTAGATGTGTACAACATCGAAAATTAAAAACTTTTTTGTGTCACTACCACTGCTTGCTGTCAGTGAATTGACTGTTGTTCTATGCAAATTGCTGCAGACCAGCCCACAATGGGTTGTTTCTGAATTTCTTGCTGAACCTTTAACCCTGGCACTGCACAGCCCCATTGGAAAATTGTGGTTACTGGGCTACTCCAAGCGGGAAAAGAACAAGGCCACCTACTCAAAACAATGAAACTGCTACAAAGTGCTTCCTGGAACCAAAGTTCCTACCTATTGTTCCCAGGGGGACAGGAATACGGACTGTACCCTGCCAGAAGTAAAGAGGGCGTCGCCATCTTGAAAAGGTCTGCATGACCAGCTCTGCAGCATCACCCTACACACAGCCACAAAAGCAAAGAATGCTGGATAAGGAAAATTGGATTCTTTTTGTCTGGCAATACTCTGAATTAAATAAATATCTCAGAGAATATTGAAAGTTTATTTAGAACAACACGTTTTGTCCACGAGTGAGTTCAGTAGCATCCAACAACAAAGATCAAAGTAATTCTTTCAATATCGATCTAAAAGATGAACATGACATACAGAGGGGCAAATGCAGTGATACATACTGTACGGAACAGGGGGAAGGAGCAATGAATGTTCCCAAAGGCTCTCTATATAACTCTCTAGTAGAGTACGGAGCTGTATTAGGTTTGAAACACCACTACTCCTGTAAACCACTGATTGGGAAGGGTGTCAGTAGTCAGACCCCTGTGGATCTGATATTAATGACCTTTCCTCAAATCCTCCTCAAACAGCAGAGGACAGTAGTCCCAACCATCTCGGGCCACCAAATGCAGTGAGGTCAGGGCCGAGATAGGAATATGCCACAAAGGAGCATCTGGCTGGCAAGTGGGGCCTGCTGATAGCAATTTTCAGGTGGCTTATGACTATGGAAGGCACATTTATGTGAGCGTTGTTACATGATGCAAACAACAATTACTGAACCCATGAATTTTGAGAAAATCATGTGTACATCACTGGATGTGGTGGTAAGTCCAGTTGTTACATAGTCAACTGAAGATCTGGCTTTACAAGATCTAATTCAGTCTATAAACAGCTGCATTTACATCTTAGTCCTCTGTAATGTCCCGTCTAGAAGGCAAGACAACAAGTGCTGTAACAAATGCCCCTCAAGGAGTATAGACGGATCAGAACGGTCTTGAATATAGTGGCCACTGGTCAGAAGGAGGAGTACTAACAGCAGCAGAGTGTAGGGGCTCAGGAGATGGAGGTATCTCTCAGTACTTAGGCTGTTGTATGGACACCATTCAGACAGTAGTCATGGAGGAAACCACCAGTATCTAGCAGCAGAGGAGGTAAGGAAGGCTGCATAAAAACTTGGAAAGGAAGAGCCCTTTGGAGTCATGCCATGCAAGGTGTGACACCATGTTGTAGACTAAATCTTCTAGATCTTTGGTATAAGATCATTATTTTTTAAAATAAGAATTGATCGTCAAAAGGACTGATAAAATATATGAAGGCAGTTGCTTCCTTTGAATGCAGATTCCTTCATGTCCACTGTACTGGAAATACTGTTACATATCATTGTGTGAATAAAGCTGCAGTAATATATCAGGCATTAAGACCATTGATATAAAGCTATTCGACTGCTAGAGGAAATGTTCGGCTCGGTCAGCTCTAAAAAAAAATGTGTGAATCTCACACTACACAAAAAGGAACTGCAGATCAATTTTACTTTTTGTGTCTACTGTGAATAAATGTGCGAATTTACATTCGGGAAATGTAGGCTATTGAAAATGTGTGACTCTCACTCTACAGAAATAGAAACAAATGACCGACTCTACTTTTTGTCTCCACTTTGAATAATCAGGTTGAGCTTATAGAACAAGGATCTGTGCCCATTGTCTCACCAAGTCGTGAGCCTGCTGTGCTTAGACAACCCCACAGATGAAAGGGGCCATCAATATCAGATTGGTGAGGGTCCAACTTCTGGCACCCCTGCCGATGAACACTTTGGCTTCTTCCTACGCCAGTAACGTCATGTTCATCGGTCACATGGCCTAGGTGCAGCTCAGTCCCATTCAAGTGAATGGGGCTGAGCTGCGATACCAAGCACAACCGCTATCCAACCGCTACGTCACTGTGCTTGGTAAGCTATAAAGATTATGCAGTGCGCACTGGAGCGCCACTGTCTCATCAAACTGGTGGTGGTGGTGGTGTCTGGAGTCGGACCCCCGCCGATGATACATTGAAGAGTTATCCTGAAGATAGGCCATTACAATCAAAAACTGAGATAGCCCCTTTAACACTTTAGTTGACCAATAACAGCCCATCATAATCCAGAAAAAGTTGTTAATGTTCATACATTTTGTGTCATAGTCACTACGAACGATTTACCATAAAAAACAATCTATCCCCAAAAGAACATTCCTAGAAAGATTAATCAACCATTTCCCCATGTCAGTAAAATTGTATTGTATGGCCCATGTGAAGGAAACTAATGGGCCAATATAGTGTAAAATACATGGCTGTATCATGTCAGCAGATGATTGTTCGTTCATTGGATGTTGAAGCCCAAACCTATTTTTATCTGCAATTCATGGCTAACTTCAGAAGCAAGGACTGTTTTAGATGTCTTCTGGGAACTGTCTCTGATCATTCCCAGTTATAACATCACCAGCACCACAAAACATAAAACAAAATAAACTCCTGCCCATCTGGGCTCTAATGAATACACATTTGTTTCTAGCTCACCTATTGAGTGCAGGTCATACAAGGGGAATCAAGCTTCAACAGCCAGAAAGTCAGCCAGCTTCCTAGGCTTTCCATACAGGTTAGCTTTCCAGGCAGACAGTCTGGGATCTCTTTTATTTCCCCCAGTGATGATCTCAACAAGCCTCACCTAGGATCACCTCCAGCTAGGGGGTAAAACGTGTACTGGAGGGGTGTGGACTGGTAGGTCCCACTACCAAACCTACCCTTCAGTCCAAATAAAATCCAGCCCAGAACAGAATCTAGACAAACCTGTCTCAGCAAACTACACTTTGCTGAAACCACTGTAGTTTTCTGGATTTCAGTTATCTCACCCAGCTGAGGATATACACGCCCTGTAGAACTTTACTGTACACATCACCATAGTATACTAAGGAAGGGGAATCCCCACTGGAACACATATCATCTTATCAGGATGCCATCTCTGGATGAGGTTTATAGAAGAGCCAACATCTTTTTTTATCTTCACGAGAGTCCCATGATGAATTGGCTGATTTGTATTCTTATTTATTATTATAGTGTCATTCATTCCCTGGCGCTGTACATATGATAAGGAATATACATAAATAATACTAAACAATTGCACTAAGCATGAACAAGACGGGTTACAGACTGGTACAGAAGGAGAGAAGACCCTGCCCGCGAGGGCTTACCATCTACAAGGTACGGGTAAGGACACAGTAGGTGAGGATAGAGCTGGTCATGGCGGTATAGTGGCAGCAGGGTCACTGGTTGTAGGCTTGTCTGAAGACATGGGTTTTCAGGTTTCTCTTGAAGGTTTCCACAGTAGGTGAGAGTCTGATATGTTGTGGTAGAGAGTTCCAGAGTATGGGGGATGTACCGGAGACATCCTGGAGGTGATTGTGGAAAGAGGTGATACGAGGAGAGCAGAGAGGGAGGCTTTGTGAGGATCGGATTACGTATGGGGATGTATCGGGAAAGTTTATTGGGGGATTATTAAGAAAACCGCTTTGGGCTTTATACTGCATGTATTGCATGGTAGGGGGATCCCGGAAGTTGAAGAGGGTAAGCTGACATTGAGCAACACTTCTCCGTAAAGGTATGGATCAGCAAACTAGGAAGAGGTTAACAGGGAGATGTACGGCGCTGTGGAAAGACCACTGACAAAATCCACATAAATTAAATGTGGATTTGATGACAATTTCATCCTGTGCATTATAAATGGTAAAATCATCAGTGGAAATTTGCAGCATACATTGACAAGCCGTGGATTTCAAATCCTCTCTGCATTCCAGGATCTGCGCATATTCTTTATCACTCATCCACTTTGTTACTACAATGAACCGCTGCTTAATGTCTAGATTTATCATCCAGAATCTGCCACTGTGAAAAATATGGTGCATTTTTAGACCGTCTGTAAGTTTACACTGTATTAGACAAGGTTAGCAAATCTGTACGTATCTATTGAGGTTCACTAACATATTACCGAAAACATATGAGCTGATTATCGAATACCATCATTTTCTGTGGAAAGGAGTTATCCCACAAACATTATTTGTTACCTATCATTTTATCAATTTATACACAAGATAAATTAGACAGAGAAGGATCCAACCATTGGGAACCCCTCAGGGTCCTGAGAACAAAACATCCCCAAGTTCCCTCTCTGAATGGACTGGTAATGTGCATGACGTCCCGCCACTCCTTTCTATTCTGTAGGACTGAGACCGACATCACTCCTTCTTACCTCCTACTTCACAGAAATATTCTGACAGAAGACGACTTCTCCTTTTACACTCGGCAGCATCATCTCCATCCATCCATCATGTCACCAGAGATGTCTGTGTTATTACTCTGTAAGTACCATGATTTTTATGTTTTTCAGTCTCCATCTGATGGTCACTAGTAAGAAGGGTGTAATAATGTAATATATATACCGGCTACACCTCATCTCCCATCATATATGCACTATATAGAGCTGTGCACAGTGTATAAGGCCAGAAGGGAATATTCACCATATAACTCCATTACTGTGTACAGAACACTATGGTGCTCGTAAAATCTAATTTTATTTATTTAAAACTGAAGCACTTAAGGACATAACTATAATTATCATGACTACATATTGCTGTGGTATCAGTCAGTGTAGTAGATCAGTATAGGCTGATTCATGTCCTGATCATTTCAAGCTTCGATACAAACATATCCCTGTGTCTAATATATAAATGTTTAAATAATATATTATGTGATGTGATTTAGACATGAGCAAATTTCCTAAATTTGGTTTGGGGCCCAATTTGTCCCAATCAGGCAATAAAATTTGATTTAAATTCCTAGAAAACTTCTCTTTCTGTCTTAGTCTCTTTGTCCAAATTTCCCAACAGAACTCCCCCCAGAGCTCAATCATATGACCTTCCCAGAACAGATCTCTGGATATACCTGCAAATCAGAACTCTTCTAAACAAAAATAATGTAAAACTTCCCACAGTACATCCATTAACGTGTGCTCTGCTGGAAAATAAACTCCACAAATATACGAAAGGATTGAAAGTATTTTATTCACAATTGACAGACAACTACCTAAATGTACATTCATCTATTCTCCAAAAATGGGAAAGAGATATCAATATTTCTATCCCCATACACTCCTGGAAAACAACTTTCCAATCTGTCTCGAAAAGCTCATCATGTTCAGACCATTTAGACGCGTACTGCAAATTAGCTTTCCGATGGTATTACACTCCTTATAGACTAGCAAAGATCTTTCATGACTCATCTAATTTGTGCTGGAGAAACTGTGGCCAAGTTGGAAACTTGCTGCATATCTTTTGGGAATGCCCTATTATTAAAACATTTTGGGAACAGATAACAAAGGAGGTATTAAACACATTAGATATAAAGCTACCCTTTTCCCCAGAATGCTGTTTACTAAGATTGGGAATCTGTGACATAACAAATACAGAACCTTAACACATCATATACTTACCACTTCTATACAATCCATTGCGGGGAAATGGAGATCTTCAGAAATTCCAGAGATACAAGCAATAATAAGAAAGATTAACCTAAACCACAAATACGAGGAGATGAGCGCCAGAAACAATGGAAATATGAGCATCTGGGAAAACTCAGTATTCGTAAGCGCTTGATTTATATACATAGGGTGGTCCTTCTAATGATCCCTTTATATTTCTCAATTCAATAATGTCGAGATAAAAGAGCACCTGTAGTTTTAGTTTTCTTTTATGTTTACATCTCACTTTGGTTTACTATGTTACACCCCTGAGACGCTGTCTCTCTTTCCTCTGTAGACAGAGTACGAATATATTTATACACGTTGGAGGGAGCGTATGGCTGGTTATAAGCTTGGATGGCTGCCAGTCATCTGTTCACTCCCTACTAATGGTTCAAGATATATACCATCTAGCAAATATTTCAAATATACATAACCCGAATGTGCTATTTGTAGAACTATGTTTCTATTGTATTACTATACAATTTGTACTCTTTCCCCTGTTTCTTTTCTATTAAGAAAATTTTGCACTGTACTTAAAAACCCCAATAAAAACTATTGAACAAGAACTCCCCCTTCCCAGCCTTCTGGACACGCTGACATACTGTTCACCTCTCATTAGTTATCCATATTTATCCCTTTCAAATCAACATCTCCGAGTTTGTTCCATTTTTGTCATTTTGTGTACTTGTGTCAAGCAGTAAGAAAAGTTAAATCCATTTGTGAGTTTTCAAGAAGTCAGACTATTTTTAGAAATCCAACAATTCAGTTTCTTGTCTAACAATAAGGCTTCATTCACACATCCGTATTTTGTTTCCGTGTCCGTTCTGTTTTTTTTGTGGACCGTATGCGGAACCATTCATTTCAATGGGTCCGCAAAAAAAACAGAAGGTACTCCGTGTGCATTCCGTTTCCGTATGTCCGTATTTCCGTTCCGCAAAAAAGATAGAACATGTCCTATTCTTGTCCGTTTTGCTGACAAGGATAGGCATTGTTACAATGGATCCGCAAAAAAAACGGAAACACGGATGCCATACGGAACGTCATCCCTTTTATTTTGCGCATCCCCCATCTGCGGACCGCAAAACACATACGGTCGTGTGAATGAAGCCTAATATTACATATGTAAGGGATTGACTATCCAAATCTACATGAAAAAAAGGACGGATTTTGCATCACCGGTATTCGGTATTCCCAAAATAATATAGAGCAGGTCAAATGGGTTGTCTCATCTCAGACATGGGTGGCATATCACTAGGATATCACTAGGATATGTCACCAATGAAGATAGATGAAGGTCGTATCTCTCTGACCTTCTCCTATCTCCAAAATGGTCCCCACAAAATCACCAAAGAGAACACCGTGCAAGGAGTTCCGAAAATAGCCGAGCACCGGCTAAAAAGATTGTATAAATTATTTTAGTATATTTAGTATATATTATCCAATATATTCACGATTAGAGTTGAGCAAAGTGCTGAACAATTCAATTGAGCTGCTTCGCTGAATTTCACAAAGAAATCCGATTTGAGATGAATTATTTCGACAGAAAGCTCAGTTCTTTGTATGTAGTGGCGCAATGATGGGGAACGGAAATCGTGCCACCCCCCTTCATTGAACCCCTCAGATGCCATGTTAATGGCTGACACTACCATACAGGCCTTTTAGGGGTTAATCAGGGTAAAAAATATACAAATGCTCACCTTATCCATTGACTTGTGTAGCGGCTGTCTGGCAATCTTGATTGAAGACACCACAAAAAATCTTGCGCGATGACATCATCACTGATCAAATACGTTTGTGTGCATGAGCCCTAAGGGGATTTCCACACGTAACGGAAATGTCTGCTGAGCGTTTTCAAGATTTAGAGGCAAGAGACGTACGCGTGAGCTGTTGTTTTGACATGGAAATTGCAAAGGGTGAAATCCGCATTAATTGGCGTGCTGCAGATTTCAGATCCGCACCACGGGTCAACAGATTTGTTTTACACAGAAACTTTGCTGGCACTGTATAACGCCTGCGGATTTGGAACATGAAAATCTACGATGGCCTATTCAAGGAGTATCCGCCACACGTGAACATACTTCCACACGTGGATGAAATCCTGTGGATTTGGTGTTGGAGATTTTCATGTGGCAAATCTTTGGCGTTCAGATTTCACTCATTCTAATCCAAAGAGTGAAATCTGTGACTAAATCAGCAACAAAAATCCCACACCGTTTGTCGCGCTTTTTTTTTCTGCTGTGGATTTCAAGCAGAAATGCTTCATGCCCTCAATTCATTCTACATAATACATGCCCGATTCCATTTCCTTATATTTGGGAAGGAGGCACAACTTGTTAAATCCCGAAAGAGCGCTGAATAGATTCAGTAGTTCCTAAACCTTATGCAGCTCTTTTTAAAAAAAACTGAAGCAAATCATCAGCAAATGTTTCCAGTTTTCTTTGCAGTTATTAGTGTTATAGGGGTTCACATATTAATGGCCTATCTAAGTCATCCATATGAGGATGACTTCCAGCTCCCCACTGATCAGCTGATCAAGTGGAGCTCCAGGACTGTGGTGGCCTCTTCCTAGGCTATGTTATGTTACCAATCCATAAATTAGTCATGTGACCTAGGCGCAGTTCAGTCCCAACAAAGTGAATGGGGTTGAGCCGCGATATCAAGCTCAGCGCTATCCAATGGAAGAACACTCATTGGAGCTGAAGTAATTGCAACGACTTCCTCAAATAACTAATTGGCAGAGGCCCGAGGAGTTGGTTGAACCCCACAGATCTTAAATTGATGACATATCCTAAGGTATCAATATGACAATCCTGGTATATGGAGGTCATTGTGAATGTCATTTCATGAATTTTCTACATCTATAGATGTAATGAGGCAGTGGTACAGTAGTAAGTACTTTGTATGAAGGGAGCTACTGCTATTACCTGTATATCTGTATTGTCCGGGGGAGGGGGATGCCATAAAATAAAAGACCTCTTACTCACCTGATAAATACCCTGTCATTCCAGTCCCGCTGCTGCTCCCCGCTGTTCTCTGTGCTGCAGCAATGATGTGCCCATATACCCTCTGCAGCCAGTCAGTGGCAAAAGACGGCTAAGTCCAGTGATTGGCTGCAGTGGTCATTGCTGCAGCATGGTACATGAAGGCTAGAGGGACTGGAGGCAGCAATGAGAGCGTCTTGTATTATTTTTAGGCATTGCTTCCTCGTCCATGTTTGGTCACTTTTTTAGATGGTAAAAAGTTACATTTTATTAATTAGAATCAGTTGCAGTTAATAGAGGTGAGTGTTGGGTTCTAGTAATAACTTATCAGATATTCATTGACATTAATGCTGGAAATAACCTTCAATGAAGAAATGTTCAGGACTATATTATATCTGATAACAATACTTCTCCTCTTTTTTATAGGGTTGGTTCTCATACAAGAAGGTAAGTCTCCATATGTATTCTTTATTCTATATAATAGGACATTATGGAGTCATAGACAAAAAAAAAATCCTGCACCCAGAAGAAGTCGTTGGAATCAAATTAAACTTTCTCTGTGTCCATGTAATAATGATAAATGTAAGTGATTATAATATTAGAGGAAGGAGAGGATTACTGGAGAAAACTGTACAGTGGAAAGGAGGCTCTTAGACCCGGTGGGGCCACTCTAGCCTGGATACAAGATGAGATATGGCCTCTAGCCTGGATACAAGATGAGATATGGCCTCTAGCCTGGATACAAGAGGAGATACGGCCTCTAGCCTGGATACAAGATGAGATACGACCTCTAGCCTGGATACAGGATGAGATACGACCTCTAGCCTGGATACAGGATGAGATACGGCCTCTAGCCTGGATACAAGAGAAGATACGGCCTCTAGCCTGGATACAAGATGAGATACGGCCTCCAGCCTGGATACAAGATGAGATACGGCCTCTAGCCTGGATACAAGAGGAGATGCGGCCTCCAGTCTGGATACAAGATGATATGCGGCCTCTAGCCTGGATACAAGATGAGATATGGCATCTAGCCTGGATACAAGAGGAGATACAACCTCTAGCCTGGATACAAGAGGAGATACGACCTCTAGCCTGGATACAAGATGAGATACGACCTCTAGCCTGGATACAGGATGAGATACGGCCTCTAGCCTGGATACAAGATGAGATCCGGCCTCTAGCCTGGATACAAGAGGAGATACGACCTCTAGCCTGGATACAAGATGAGATACGACCTCTAGCCTGGATACAGGATGAGATACGGCCTCTAGCCTGGATACAAGAGAAGATACGGCCTCTAGCCTGGATACAAGATGAGATACGGCCTCCAGCCTGGATACAAGATGAGATACGGCCTCTAGCCTGGATACAAGAGGAGATGCGGCCTCCAGTCTGGATACAAGATGATATGCGGCCTCTAGCCTGGATACAAGATGAGATATGGCATCTAGCCTGGATACAAGAGGAGATACAACCTCTAGCCTGGATACAAGATGAGATACGACCTCTAGCCTGGATACAGGATGAGATACGACCTCTAGCCTGGATACAAGAGGAGATGCGGCCTCCAGTCTGGATACAAGATGATATGTGGCCTCTAGCCTCGATACAAGATGAGATACAGCCTCTAGCCTGGATACAAGAAGAGATACGGCCTCTAGCCTGGATACAAGATGAGATATGGCCTCTAGTCTGGATGCAAGATGAGATATGGCCTCTAGTCTGGATGCAAGATGAGATATGGCCTCTAGTCTGGATACAAGAGGAGATACGGCCTCTAGCCTGGACACAAGATGAGATACGGCCTCTAGCCTGGATACAAGATGAGATACGGCCTCTAGCCTGGATACAAGATGAGATAAGGCCTCTAGCCTGGATACAAGATGAGATACGGCCTCTAGCCTGGATACAAGATGAGATACGGCCTCTAGCCTGGATACAAGAGGAGATACGGCCTCTAGCCTGGATACAAGAGGAGATACGGCCTCTAGTCTGGATACAAGATGAGATACGGCCTCTAGCCTGGACACAAGATGAGATACAGCCTCTATCCTGGATACAAGATGAGATACGGCCTCTAGCCTGGATTCAAGATAAGATACGGCCTCTAGCCTGGATACAAGAGGAGATATGGCCTCTAGCCTGGATACAAGAGGAGATGCGGCCTCCAGTCTGGATACAAGGTGAGATACGGCCACTAGCCTGGATACAAGATGAGATGCGGCCTCCAGTCTGGATACAAGATGGGATACGGCCTCTAGCCTGGATACAAGATGAGATACGGCCTCCAGTCTGGATACAAGGTGAGATACAGCCTCTAGCCTGGATACAAGATGAGATACGGCCTCTAGTCTGGATACAAGATGAGATACGGCCTCTAGCCTGGACACAAGATGAGATACAGCCTCTAGCCTGGATACAAGATGAGATACGGCCTCTAGCCTGGATTCAAGATAAGATACGGCCTCTAGCCTGGATACAAGAGGAGATATGGCCTCTAGCCTGGATACAAGAGGAGATGCGGCCTCCAGTCTGGATACAAGGTGAGATACGGCCACTAGCCTGGATACAAGATGAGATACGGCCTCTAGCCTGGATACAAGAGGAGATACGGCCTCTAGCCAGGATACAAGAGAAGATGCGGCCTCCAGTCTGGATACAAGATGAGATGCGGCCTCTAGCCTGGATACAACATGAGATATGGCCTCTAGCCTTGATACAAGATGAGATGCGGCCTCCAGTCTGGATACAAGATGAGATGTGGCCTCTAGCCTGGATACAAGATGAGATACGGCCTCTAGCCTGGATACAAGAGGAGATACGGCCTCTAGCCTGGATACAAGATGAGATACAGCCTCTAGCCTGGATACAAGATGAGATACGGCCTCCAGCCTGGATACAAGATGAGATACGGCATCTAGCCTGGATAAAAGATGAGATACGGCCTCTAGCCTGGATACAAGAGGAGATACGGCCTCTAGCCTGGATACAAGAGGAGATACGGCCTCTAGCCTGGATACAAGAGGAGATACGGCCTCTAGCCTGGATAAAAGAGGAGATACGGCCTCTAGCCTGGATACAAGAGGAGATACGGCCTCTAGCCTGGATACAAGAGGAGATACGGCCTCTAGCCTGGATACAAAAGGAGATACAGTTGGGCATGGAGGCATACAAGTTCCATATGATCTCCTGTGGCACATCTGGACCTGAAGATCCTTTACATGTGGCGACCAGGCTGTAGGGGCGATATGGGAGTGTAGTGGTGAGCCCATGGGGGCAGTAGTTATTAAGGGTTGCCAACCAGAATTTTTCATTTTTCTGGACGATTTATCCCAAAATTACGGACAGCCAACACTTTTTACGGACACATTGAAAAAACATAATGAATGATAAAGATGATAAGCAATGCAGGGCTACAGTTGAATATACTAACAATAATTCATTACCAGCCCTTACTGTGAGCTGTAGAATGATGATAATTACCACCAAAATAATCTACTCAAGAACCACTAGCCTCAAAAAAATAACGGACACGGCTATTTTTTTTCATGGACACAGGAAAAAAGTCCCCTATTTTTACGGACTGTCCAGAAATTTCTGGATGGTTGGCAACCCTGTAGTTATTGTACTCATGGTTCTGCAGCTCCCTGGGCAAGCGTGCATTGATGGGAAGGTTGGCACTAAATCCTTCAGGGCACTATCTGTGATATAGGGGCTCCTACCAGATGGTAGTTGAGGTGCCCTTGATGGTCTGTGTTTCTAGGTGCTGTGGAGGCAGGGTTCCTGTTAGTCGTGATGCCAGCAGCGTTAGGTGTGATTGGAGGATGGCGGAGAATGAAGAGAGAGTCAGTAGATTGTTAAACCAAACCAGAACTTTACTTGTTGCCTTGAGGTAGATGATTCTAAAAAAGTGCTTTCTCTTACAATCGGTTGGCAAGCTGCAAATTCTCCTAACAGGCTTAGCAAGAAGTGAGTAGATAGTTTCAGCAGTTGGCTAGACTGGAGTGGATGTATACTTTCTTGTTTGCTTCTCTCTTTCTGTAACCTGGCTTCTGGGGCCTGGAACTTACTGGAAAAGACTGGAACTAGCCTTTTAAGGAACCTGCAGCTTAAATACAGACATAGCATGATATTGACATGGCATATACAAAAAGTTTAAAGTGCCCACATTTACACGTGAAGTGGGACACTGCACACATTCGTAGGTTGCTGAAGCTGGCGTCCCTGCTGGTCCCAAAAATCCACGATTGGCGAGAAATCTGGTGATCGGGCAGCCAAGGAAGAGTAATCTGGAGGAGACATTCCTGAGTGTGGGTGAGCATTAATCCTGCTGAAAAATACCATTCAGAAGGCCTGTCATGAGAGGAACACATGTGGTGGCAGGATGTCCTGCACATATTACTGAGCTGTTGGTGTCCCTCTTACTCAGTATGTCAAAGGCAGGATTGAAGCGTCACCATGAGGCCTCCATAATCTAACCCGACTGTCATCATGTTGACAGAACCTGGATTTTTCACTAAAGACAATATAGTTCCAGTCCACAGAGTCCGGGTTTCTTTTAGACAAAACAACTGCAAAGAAAAGCAACATTTGCTGGCTGTCAATGGCAGAACACGTACTGGACTCCATTACACCAAATTTCCTTCTACTAAACTCCTGGAAATAGGCCAGGCAGAAACAGAGGTGTGTAATGAAGGTGCCACCTGTGTCAGGATGGTGGGCGCTGCTCTTGTATGTCGAAATGTCAAACAATCTTCTCTATTAGTGGTCTACCTGGGCCCTCTGAGGTCTGAATAATAGCCAGCAGTTTGTCAAAACAACCATCCTGCTTCTGTCAGTCCAATGATGCATCGTTGAGGCATGTCTAGCAGAGGTACACTACCCAAAAGTAACCTCTGAGACATATTTTATAGGACAGTTAAGGGAGCACTTTTATGCCCTCTTGTGGTCATAATCAGTGTCTAATGTGACCTCACATGTAATTATTTACATATTTGCCCGAGACATAAATGCACGCCAAGTTTTGCAACAATCCTACATTTCTATTTGGGTCTGTGATTTTTTTTTTTTACCAGTGAGTCTATATGGAGAATAGGAGTTTGATTCCATATCTTTACTGTTCTGGTAATTTATATTTACATACATGTAATATATCATTACATGGACCAGCCTGGTGTAACTATTACATTACAGATGTATATAGATGCACCATTTCAAAAAAGTACAGGAAACCTCCACTGAAAAGCGAAGTTTGTAAGATTTGGCTGACGTTCTCTCTTAAAGACTGTCTACAATTCCTCAGTGTAACACATGATCTCTTATAGGAGTCTCCATCAGACCTGTGGTGACCTTCACTCCAGACTACCAGAAGATATTCACAACGGAGTCTATAATAATGACCTGTAATGTGGAGGCGAGTAGAGGAGAAGATCTGAATTATATATGGTACAAAGACAATGTGCAAGTGCACAATTTACAATCCTATAGAATACACTATGCTGAAACATCACACAGTGGAAATTACCAATGTGAGACCAGTACTGGAGAAATGAGTAATCCTGCTAGACTGGATGTTATTCATGGTGAGTAATTCTACAAGATCACTAATATAGAGTGCTGGTAACTGGACTGATAAGAGGTCATACACGTCCCCTCGTCTTATACACAGCAGATAACAGGACCGATAAGAGATCATACATGTCCCCTCATCTTATACACAGCAGGTAACAGGACTGATAAGAGATCATACACGTCCCCTCGTCTTATACACAGCAGGTAACAGGACTGATAAGAGGTCATACACGTCCCCTCGTCTTATACACAGCAGATAACAGGACTGATAAGAGATCATACACGTCCCCTCGTCTTATACACAGCAGGTAACAGGACTGATAAGAGATCATACATGTCCCCTCGTCTTATACACAGCAGATAACAGGACTGATAAGAGATCATACACGTCCCCTCGTCTTATACACAGCAGATAACAAGACTGATAAGAGATCATACATGTCCCCTCATCTTATACACAGCAGATAACAGGACTGATAAGAGATCATACACGTCCCCTCGTCTTATACACAGCAGATAACAGGACTGATAAGCGATCATACACGTCCCCTCGTCTTATACAAAGCAGATAACAGGACTGATAAGAGATCATACATGTCCTCTCGTCTTATACACAGCAGATAACAGGACTGATAAGAGATCATACATGTCCCCTCATCTTATACAGAGCAGATTACAGGACTGATAAGAGATCATACATGTCCCCTCGTCTTATACACAGCAGGTAACAGGACTGATAAGAGATCATACATGTCCCCTCGTCTTATACACAGCAGATAACAGGACTGATAAGAGATCATACACGTCCCCTCGTCTTATACACAGCAGATAACAAGACTGATAAGAGATCATACATGTCCCCTCGTCTTATACACAGCAGATAACATGACTGATAAGAGATCATACATGTCCCCTCATCTTATACACAGCAGATAACAGGACTGATAAGAGATCATACATGTCCCCTCGCCTTATACACAGCAGATAACAGGACTGATAAGAGATCATACACGTCCCCTCGTCTTATACACAGCAGATAACAGGACAGATAAGAGATCATACATGTCCCCTCGTCTTATACACAGCAGATAACATGACTGATAAGAGATCATACATGTCCCCTCATCTTATACACAGCAGATAACAGGACTGATAAGGGATCATACATGTCCCCTCATCTTATACACAGCAGATAACAGGACTGATAAGAGATCATACATGTCCTCTCGTCTTATACACAGCAGGTAACAGGACTGATAAGAGGTCATACATGTCCCCTCCTCTTATACACAGCAGATAACAGGACTGATAAGAGATCATACATGTCCCCTCCTCTTATACACAGCAGATAACAGGACTGATAAGAGATCATACATATCCCCTCGTCTTATACACAGCAGATAACAGGACTGATAAGAGATCATACATATCCCCTCGTCTTATACACAGCAGATAACAGGACTGATAAGAGATCATACATGTCCCCTCGTCTTATACACAGCAGATAACATGACTGATAAGAGATCATACATGTCCCCTCATCTTATACACAGCAGATAACAGGACTGATAAGAGATCATACATGTCCCCTCATCTTATACACAGCAGATAACAGGACTGATAAGAGATCATACATGTCCTCTCGTCTTATACACAGCAGATAACAGGACTGATAAGAGATCATACATGTCCCCTCATCTTATACACAGCAGATAACAGGACTGATAAGAGATCATACATGTCCCCTCGTCTTATACACAGCAGGTAACAGGACTGATAAGAGATCATACATGTCCCCTCGTCTTATACACAGCAGATAACAGGACTGATAAGAGATCATACATGTCCTCTCGTCTTATACACAGCAGGTAACAGGACTAATAAGAGATCATACATGTCCCCTCCTCTTATACACAGCAGATAACAAGACTGATAAGAGATCATACATGTCCCCTCATCTTATACACAGCAGATAACAGGACTGATAAGAGATCATACATGTCCCCTCCTCTTATACACAGCAGATAACAAGACTGATAAGAGATCATACATGTCCCCTCCTCTTATACACAGCAGATAACAGGACTGATAAGAGTTCATACATGTCCCCTCGTCTTATACACAGCAGATAACAAGACTGATAAGAGATCATACACGTCCCCTCGTCTTATACACAGCAGATAACAAGACTGATAAGAGATCATACATGTCCCCTCATCTTATACACAGCAGATAACAGGACTGATAAGAGATCATACATGTCCCCTCCTCTTATACACAGCAGATAACAGGACTGATAAGAGATCATACATGTCCCCTCGTCTTATACACAGCAGATAACAGGACTGATAAGATATCATACATGTCCCCTCCTCTTATACACAGCAGATAACAGGACTGATAAGAGATCATACATGTCCCCTCGTCTTATACACAGGAGGTAACAGGACTGATAAGAGATCATACATGTCCCCTCGTCTTATACACAGCAGGTAACAGGACTGATAAGAGATCATACATGTCCCCTCCTCTTATACACAGCAGATAACAGGACTGATAAGAGATCATACCTGTCCCCTCGTCTTATACACAGGAGGTAACAGGACTGATAAGAGATCATACATGTCCCGTCGTCTTATACACAGCAGATAACAGGACTGATAAGAGATCATACCTGTCCCCTCGTCTTATACACAGCAGATAACAGGACTGATAAGAGATCATACACGTCCCCTCGTCTTATACACAGCAGATAACAGGACTGATAAGAGATTATACACGTCCCCTCGTCTTATACACAGCAGATAACAGGACTGATAAGATGTCATACATGTCCCCTCATCTTATACACAGCAGATAACAGGACTGATAAGAGATCATACACGTCCCCTCGTCTTATACACAGCAGATAACAGGACTGATAAGAGATCATACACGTCCCCTCGTCTTATACACAGCAGATAACAGGACTGATAAGAGATTATACACGTCCCCTCGTCTTATACACAGCAGATAACAGGACTGATAAGAGATTATACACGTCCCCTCGTCTTATACACAGCAGATAACAGGACTGATAAGAGATCATACATGTCTCCTCGTCTTATACACAGCAGATAACAGGACTGATAAGATGTCATACATGTCCCCTCATCTTATACACAGCAGATAACAGGACTGATAAGAGATCATACATGTCCCCTCGTCTTATACACAGCAGATAACAGGACTGATAAGAGATCATACATGTCTCCTCGTCTTATACACAGCAGATAACAGGACTGATAAGATGTCATACATGTCCCCTCATCTTATACACAGCAGATAACAGGACTGATAAGAGATCATACACGTCCCCTCGTCTTATACACAGCAGGTAACAGGACTGATAAGAGATCATACATGTCTCCTCCTCTTACACACAGCAGATAACAGGACTGATAAGAGATCATACATGTCCCCTCCTCTTATACACAGCAGATAACAGGACTGATAAGAGATCATACACGTCCCCTCCTCTTCTAAACAGCAGATAACAGGACTGTTAAGAGATCATACATGTCCCCTCGTCTTATACACAGCAGGTAACAGGACTGATAAGAGGTCATACATGTCCACTCGTCTTATACACAGCAGATAACAGGACTGATAAGAGATCATACATGTCCCCTCGTCTTATACACAGCAGATAACAGGACTGATAAGAGATTATACACGTCCCCTCGTCTTATACACAGCAGATAACAGGACTGATAAGAGATCATACACGTCCCCTCGTCTTATACACAGCAGATAACAGGACTGATAAGAGATCATACACGTCCCCTCGTCTTATACACAGCAGATAACAGGACTGATAAGAGATCATACACGTCCCCTCGTCTTATACACAGCAGGTAACAGGACTGATAAGAGGTCATACATGTCCACTCGTCTTATACACAGCAGATAACAGGACTGATAAGAGATCATACATGTCCCCTCGTCTTATACACAGCAGATAACAGGACTGATAAGAGATTATACACGTCCCCTCGTCTTATACACAGCAGATAACAGGACTGATAAGAGATCATACACGTCCCCTCGTCTTATACACAGCAGATAACAGGACTGATAAGAGATCATACACGTCCCCTCATCTTATACACAGCAGATAACAGGACTGATAAGAGATCATACATGTCCCCTCCTCTTATACACAGCAGATAACAGGACTGATAAGAGATCATACATGTCCCCTCCTCTTATACACAGCAGATAACAGGACTGATAAGAGATCATACACGTCCCCTCCTCTTATACACAGCAGATAACAGGACTGATAAGAGATCATACACGTCCCCTCGTCTTATACACAGCAGATAACAGGACTGATAAGATGTCATACATGTCCCCTCATCTTATACACAGCAGATAACAGGACTGATAAGAGATCATACGCGTCCCCTCGTCTTATACACAGCAGATAACAGGACTGATAAGAGATCATACATGTCCCCTCCTCTTATACACAGCAGATAACAAGACTGATAAGAGGTCATACACGTCCCCTCGTCTTATACACAGCAGATAACAGGACTGATAAGAGATCATACACGTCCCCTCGTCTTATACACAGCAGGTAACAGGACTGATAAGAGATCATACACGTCCTCTCGTCTTATACACAGCAGATAACAGGACTGATAAGAGATCATACATGTCCCCTCATCTTATACACAGCAGATAACAGGACTGATAAGAGATCATACATGTCCCCTCGTCTTATACACAGCAGATAACAGGACTGATAAGAGATCATACATGTCCCCTCGTCTTATACACAGCAGATAACAGGACTGATAAGAGATCATACATGTCCCCTCATCTTATACACAGCAGATAACAGGACTGATAAGAGATCATACATGTCCCCTCGTCTTATACACAGCAGATAACAGGACTGATAAGAGATCATACACGTCCCCTCATCTTATACACAGCAGATAACAGGACTGATAAGAGATCATACACGTCCCCTCGTCTTATACACAGCAGATAACAGGACTGATAAGAGATCATACATGTCCCCTCGTCTTATACACAGCAGATAACAGGACTGATAAGAGATCATACATGTCCTCTTGTATTATACACAGCAGGTAACAGGACTGATAAGAGATCATACATGTCCCCTCGTCTTATACACAGCAGGTAACAGGATTGATAAGAGATCATACACGTCCCCTCGTCTTATACACAGCAGATAACAGGACTGATAAGAGATCATACATGTCCCCTCGTCTTATACACAGCAGATAACAGGACTGATAAGAGATCATACATGTCCTCTTGTATTATACACAGCAGGTAACAGGACTGATAAGAGATCATACATGTCCCCTCGTCTTATACACAGCAGGTAACAGGATTGATAAGAGATCATACACGTCCCCTCGTCTTATACACAGCAGATAACAGGACTGATAAGAGATCATACATGTCCCCTCGTCTTATACACAGCAGATAACAGGACTGATAAGAGATCATACATGTCCTCTTGTATTATACACAGCAGGTAACAGGACTGATAAGAGATCATACATGTCCCCTCGTCTTATACACAGCAGGTAACAGGATTGATAAGAGATCATACACGTCCCCTCGTCTTATACACAGCAGATAACAGGACTGATAAGAGATCATACACGTCCCCTCGTCTTATCTATTATGTATTACAGGTTGGAGAAATGGCTCAAATTTTTGCGGACAATTTAGCCAGTGTATGTGGTAGTGTTTTATGTAAAAAGTTACATTTATGAAAAAATCAAGTCATGGTGGGAACAAGTGTTTAAACAGGATACGTTTACTTTTGTCTACTATAAATGAGCTACAGTATACCTCAGGGTTCTGTCAGTAAAGTGACATTCATCAAAAACTTCCCGAGTCTGATACAAAAATCACAATTTACCTGTGGAAATGTCTCAAATCTGCTTTAAAAGTTGCAGGTGTGGTCTGGCAGGGTTTGCTGAAATGGCGCGTTTCTGTTCAAAAAATTTGCATTTGCGGTCCATTGGCAAATCAAGAGAAATAGGTGAATAATCAAGTTTATATTTTAAAAAGTCACATTTTAATAGTGTTGTGCGCCTTTTGATATACGAGGTGAAATAAATCACCACTTTTGATTTGTAATGTTATCATTGTTGTGGCACAAATAAAGTCATTACTGATAAATGCCCGCCCTTATGTATTATAGGTTGGGTCATCCTGCAGACCCCTCTGTATGTCTATGAAGGAGATGGGATGAAGTTACGATGTCACCACTATCCTGGATATAGAGGAGGTCAGACAACGTTTTACAAAGAGAACAAAGTCATTACAGACGGGAGAGATGATGAGGAATTTCATATCAGTAATGTGGACAGGACGAGTGCCGGGAAATACCAATGTATAAAAGTAGTCTATTATAGTACATCATATCACCAACATGTAGATGAAGCTTCTGTGTCTGTAGAAGGTAAGTGCAGGACCGTTTCTAGATGAATTATTCTGCAGCAATGATGGAGGAACATTTATCCTCCCCAGTCATCTACAGTTACTAATGACTTTTCAGCGTGCAATTACACAAGCTTAAAATCCTCAACAACCTGCAGCACAATGCCAAGAATTAATGTGTTCCATATCTAGTGGTTTTCTTCCAGGTCTTTGATGAACATTTCACTTTTTCCAGTGTTTAGGGTGAAAACTGCAGCAGAATCTGTGCATGCAATATGGAGATTTCAGGCTATTTCTGTGACTTCTACAATATGTGAACCTAGTCACCCTACAAATCTCCACATGACCTGGACCTACACAAACTGTCCTGGTCAGGTGGCCATGCACAGTACACTCCGGCCTCTAGTTGTCAGGCTGGACCTGTACTTGATTTTATTTCAAATCGTGCAAGTACAGGAGCGGCCCAGCATTTAGCGGTAATCTGTATGTGGACCACACATTGTATGCACACCCTTAGGGTAGCACCAATGCAGCCACGCCATGCTGGCAGCACATGGTTATGTGCCCATTGACTACTGTGAACGTGGTCAGACCACATACCGCCAGCTGAGACATATTGCCGTGCCATTACCTTGGTGAAGTGGTAACATCTTAATCCCCCTATTGCTAATAAGGGTGGGTTCACACATTACAAAAAAAAGAATTGCGACAAAAACTGCATTGGTGTTTACCCCAATTACCACAGTTTTGTGGTACAGTAAGTGTCCTCACAGTTTTATAGGCGAAACACATTTATTTAGGGCTCATGCGCAAGTATTTTTTTGTGGGTCGGATGCGGACCCGTTCACTTCAATGTTGTATGCCCGTTCGGTGGCCCCACAAAAAATACATGTCCTATTCTTGTCCGTGTTGCGCACAAGGATAGGACAGTTCTATAGGGGGCAGCACGTTCCGTTCCACAAAATGCAGAATACACATGACCGGTATCCGTGTTTTGTGGATCCACAATTTACGGACCACAAAAACAGTAACAGGCCTGTGCACAAGCCCTTAACATGTTTGACCGCATGAATATTTACCGTGTCACAAAACAAGTATCCATACTTTTCTGTATTATTAATTTGCAGAAAGTTTCTTCTTCTGTGCCACTTACTGACAGGTAGTGCTCGCCATCTCTTCATAAGGAGGTTCTTCAGCAGCTGCATTGTCCATTATACTTTTCTGTTCCCCAGCTGCTGCAGAACATCATATTCAATTAAATACATCTGTATACCGCCACCTGATGTTTGCTCTTTTTCTAATTTCTCTGTCCACCTCAGTGAGGTGGACACGCATGCTCAGTTCCATACTTTAACTGCCACCAGCTGCAGAAAGGACAAACTCTCTGAGCTGTGATAGAGAGAAAGCTTCAGCACAAGGGACACACCTTCTGATCTGTGAGGAGGAGTAGGAATTCAAGATCTGAAGTCAATTCGCTCAAAACTTTTTTAATGCTGTACGGAGATCTGTCTCTGTACAGCATTAAAATGTATGAGCTCCGTCGAGGTGAAACAAGGCCACATCAGATAACAATCAGGTCCCAACCAGGAAGACTCCAATATATCCAATATCCAATCTAGTAAACCTACAACTACCCAGAATGTATAAAGTCTGTCACCGATACACGTAAATAAGCATTTATATCAGTGCTATAAATGTTATAAAGGAATATCATATTATTGATATTTACACCGCTGATTACAAATGTAATGTAGTTAGAGATTATATAGAAATGAGCTCCTTTATTATTCATGTTACTTTCCCCCCTGTTATGCCTTTCCGTATACTAGAGGACTCTTATTAGGTCTTGCCAAGAGCAGGGCATAATAAACATCCGCACATAGCAGGCCTGGAAGCAATTCTTAGCCACCAGGTTGCCACGGCAACACCAAATCACATCGCATTACGAGAGGGATGGGAGATATGAAGAAAAGAAAGATGTCTCTCTAATCACTTAGATGCTACAGTCAGCACTGATCATGGTATGTAAGGGCTTCAGGAACTGGGATCAGAGTTATCTCCAATCCTGTTTGTCAGAGTGCCGGCACCTGCAAGTGATGGGGTGAGCACAGCTACTGAGCAGTAACAGTATGGTGCTCTGTAATGGGGCGCACAGTGGAAAAGGGTTAACAGTGTTTTCTGAGAAAACACTAAAAAATGGACAAGCCCTAAAATGGATTAAAATAAAAAATCTTAGTATCCTACTCACCTGTATCTCTGCAGGGCTGGTTCTGGTCCTGCTGCTTCTTTGCTAGTCGCAGTGGTGACGTGCCAGTCTATGCCCCATGACCAATTCAACCAATCACATTGGTCTTCAATGTTACCCTGCCGAGGATAGTCATTGGCTGCAAACAAGCAGCAGCAGGACCAGACCCTGCCCTGCAGAGAAACGGGTGAGTAGTATAATATGATTTTTTATTCAGGCCATTGTAAGGGTTGGACAGGATTTTTTAATTGTAGAAAGGTTCATCTCTCATCTTCTTTACCATCTCTGATGCTGATACGATGTCAGAATGTCCCTGCCTTATATTACTGGGAAGATTTCCGTTGCTGGATGTAATAGATCATTAGCACTGCATTATTCTTCTAGAGCTCTTCAAGACTCCGACCATAAAAGTGACCCCGAAGCCAATTTTTTTGGAGGAAAACATGACTCTAAATTGTGAGACAAGTCTCCATCCTTCCAGACAGAACAAACGGCTACGATTTACTTTCTACAGAGAAGGACGGGTTGTTCAGAGATCTGGTGACAAGGACATCTATGAAGTCTCCATGGTACAGCTGGAGCATTCTGGGAAATATTCATGTGAAGTAGAAACTACAGATAGAAGAGTGAGGAAGAAAAGTGCAGATCTACTAATCCAGATAGAAGGTGAGTGCAGACACTGGTTATATTATCTGAGGTCTTCTTCCTTTATCTGGAACATCAATGAATTTAGCTTTGTGGAAAATGTGAACTCACTTTGTATAATTAAAACCGCTATAAGTATACCTCGTATAGATCAAGGTATTAGTACAGGTAACTGAGCAGTGCTGCAGTAGAATCTCCCCATGTTTCTGTGAGTTTCCGTCCAGGTATGCCACCATCTCTCTGCACTAAAAAGACATACTGGTAGGGAATTTAGACGGTGCTGCAGAAAATGTTGACGCCATATAAGCAAGAGACATAAATTAGCCGAAGGAATCCAGGAATAGTCCAAGAAAAGAATGTTCATTAGATACTCCAACTGGGTGACAGGGAGACGCTTCATGCATAAAACCTAGTTACTGGGGGTACCAGCATAACATCACAGGGAGAGATTTGATACAGTGACCTACGTTGGTCAAAACAGCCACTTCATAAATGCTATTGAAGTATCGGCTTTCTTCATCTTAAGTGAGTTGTCCCATTACAATAACTCATCACCTGTTCACAGACTAGCGGTTAACTGTATGATCAGCACGGGTTCGACCACTGGGGTTCACCACCAATCACAAGGGGGCCTGTGTTGCTCCATCTGAATGCATGCGGGTGTGTCCACCACTCCATTCAAACGGGGGAACATAGGCCCCCAATCTCGTGATCGTCGGGCCACAGCGGTTGAACCCACACTGATCAGATTATCATCTATTATGTGGATAAGCTGTTGTAATGTGACAACCCCTTTAAGGGTCAGAGAAGTTTCAAGCTGCGTTATTTTCAGACGAAATAATTCTGTTTCTATTCCTATTCCCTCTTTATTATATCTCACTTTGATATTGGATGTCCCAAGAACATTTCCTAAATATTCTCTCAGACGTTTCTGTCAGGGTCTTTTTATTTGGCCCATCTAAAAATTTACTGTTTGTACATCTAGAAATAAGCTTCTTTCATTGTAAAACGCAATGCTCTGAACTCTGATATTTTTCTAATTGGACTTTGGTGGATACCTTCCTACAGTATCTCCTCCTTTCTGATTTCTGTAGTATTGATCATATCCCCAGTTTATAAATTAAGTTTGAAAGATTACACCTTCTGCACCTCCTTTTTTGGTGGCTTGTTAGCCATATCGGGAGGTGAAATCTAGAAGTAAAAATGAAGCAACAACATTCTACTTCCCTACAACTTTTGGTTAAGACTGTGTTATCTGATTTAGAGATGAGTGAACTTCCTAAATTTTGATTTGGTCAGATTCATCCAAATTGGCCAAGGAATTCGATTTGGGTACAAGTCGATTCTTCACAAATCGAAAGTGCTTAAAATGTCTTTCTTTCTCGTCCTCTCTCTCATCTGGAAAAATTCTCCAGAATCAAATCTAAAGAAATTCTTATTCTAACGAATCAGAATTTTTTTTTTAAAGATCTGGTGGAATTTCAGTTCTATAGAAGTGATTTGCTCTTATATCTGATGACCCTGGGGAAGATGATTTGTGCTGCTCCCAACTCCCAGTTATATAGGTTGTAATACTGTATCTTGAGCATTCCAGGAAATATTTTGTGAAGTAGAAGGTGATTATGGACAATGGTTATATATTTTTACATGTAAGGACTTCCTGTCACGCTCGGGTGTGGGGGGAAAAGCCACACCGAGCGTATGAGGGATGGGAACAGACAAAACCAGGGAACTGGTCACCTCCTGCAGGGGACCCTAAGACTAGGCCCTAGCTGGCTACCAGTATGAACTAACCCGGGTGGTAGGAAAGCTCATACACAGGAACCTAATCTGAGTAAACCCTAGAACACCCTGCAGTCTAATGACACAAGAGAGTAACCTGTTCCTCCAAGCGTAAGGAGGAACAGGAGACTCAAACAGGAATAACCAAAGGAAGGGAAAACACTTAACTTTAAGTAGAACTCAGCAACAGGATCTCAGCCGAGATCCACACCACTCTCAACAGGTATGTAGCAAATATAAACCGCAAGGGATACTGGGAGAGGAAGAGGTAAGTAGGAGACAGCTAATTGCCCAGCGGCAACAGCTGAGGGAAAGGGGTGTGGAGAACAGCACCCAAACCACAGGGAATAGCCTGTCAAACCTGTCACTTAGAAAGCCGCGCAGAACGTCTGATTCCAGACGCAAGACCACTCGTGACATTACCCCCCCTTTTACGGGTGACCTCCGGGCACCCAGGACCAACTTTATCAGGGTGACATCTGTGAAAGGCTTTTACCAAACGATTGGCATTCACATCAGATGCCGGTACCCATGACCTCTCCTCAGGACCATAACCCTTCCAATGAACCAGATATTGAAGGGTCCCACGAAGAACTCGAGAATCAATGATCTTGACAATCTGAAATTCCAAATTACCATCCACCAAGACAGGCGCGGGTGGCAAGGGAGATGGCTCCAGAGGTTCAACATACCTCTTCAACAAACATCTGTGAAACACATTATGGATTTTCAGGGCCTGCGGAAGTTCAAGACGAAATGCTACAGGATTAATAATGGCCGTGATTTTATATGGGCCAATAAATCTTGGACCCAACTTCCATGAAGGAACTTTCAACTTAATGTTCCTAGTAGACAGCCACACAGAATCACCCACATTTAGGTCCGGACCATTCATGCGTCTCCTGTCAGCCACACGTTTGTACTTGTTACCCATATTTATCAAGTTACTTTGAATTTTTCGCCATATGGAAGACAATGATGACGAAAAAACGTTCTTCCTCAGGAATACCAGAAGTATCAGAACCACAAAATGTGCCAAACTGCGGGTGAAAGCCATATGCACCAAAAAATGGTGACTTACCAGTGGTGTCCTGTCTGCGATTATTTATGGCAAACTCAGCCAGAGACAAAAACGAGGACCACTCCTCCTGGTTCTCAGAGACAAAGCATCTCAAATAAGTCTCCAGATTCTGATTGGTACGCTCAGTCTGTCCATTCGTCTGGGGATGAAAGGCAGAGGAGAAAGACAGTTGTACCCGAGCCGAGTACAGAACGCCCTCCAGAATCTGGACACAAACTGAGTCCCACGATCAGAGACAACGTCAGTGGGAATGCCATGAAGTTTCACAATATTGTCAACAAACACTTGTGCAAGAGTTTTAGCATTGGGGAGTCCGGGTAATGCAATAAAGTGCGCCATTTTACTAAAACGATCTACAACCACCAGAATAACTGTCTTACCAGACGACTCAGGCAGATCAGTGATGAAGTCCCATGGATAGGTGAGTCCATGGTCTGGACGGGATGGGTAATGGAAGTAGGGGTCCAGAGGGACGAGTATGTGTCACCTTAGAGCGTGCGCAGACACTACAGGCTGACACATATTCCTCAACACACTTACGCAGACCTGGCCACCAGAATCTACGAGAGATGAGGTCGACAGTGGATTTACTCCCAGGGTGTCCCGCAAGCACCGAAGAATGATGCTCCTCAAAAACCTTATAACGCAAATCAGAAGGAACAAACAACTTCCCGGGAGGGCAAGACTCCGGCGCATCTCCCTGGGCCTCAAGCACTTTAGCCTCAAGATCAGGGTAAAGAGCGGATATCACCCACTCCTTCAGACAGTATAGGGCTAGGATCTTCAAAATCACCACCCCCGGGAAAACTACGTGACAAGGCATCCGCCTTCACATTCTTAACCCCAGGACGGTATGTGACAATGAAATTGAATCTGGTGAAGAACAAAGACCATCTGGCCTGCCTCGGATTAAGTCGTCTAGCCGATTCCAGGTAAGCCAGATTTTTGTGATCAGTGAATACCGTGATTGGATGATTCGCCCCTTCCAACCAATGACGCCATTCCTCAAAAGCCAACTTAATGGCCAGTAACTCTCGGTTACCCACATCATAATTTCTCTCCGCCACAGAGAGTTTCTTCGAAAAAAAAGCACATTTCTCTAATTTTGCATACAACTTGTTATCTCTTAAGATTTGCAACACCTGCCTCACGTGATCCTGATGTGTCACAATATCTGGAGAATAGATTAGTATGTCATCCAAATACACGACTACAAACCTCCCCACAAGATGATGAAAAATGTCATTAACAAAATGCTGGAAGACAGCAGGAGCATTGGTCAACCCAAAAGGCATGACCAGGTTCTCAAAGTGGCCCTCAGGAGTGTTAAAGGCCGTCTTCCATTCATCCCCTTCCTTGATCCTGACCAGATTATATGCCCCCCTTAAGTCCAACTTGGAGAACACCTTGGCATCCACAATCTGGTTAAACAAGTCAGGAATCAAAGGAAGGGGGTACGGATCACGGACAGTAATCCTATTGAGTTCACGGAAATCCAGACATGGCCTAAGGGATCCGTCCTTTTTTTTAACAAAAAAGAACCCTGCTGCCACAGGAGATTTGGAAGGCCTAATATGTCCTTTGGCCAAACTCTCAGCAATATATTCCTTCATGGCCGTTCTCTCAGGTCCAGAAAGGTTATACAGCCTAGATTTAGGCAATCTTGTTCCAGGGATAAGATTGATAGGACAATCGTATTCCCGGTGAGGGGGTAAATCCTGGCATCCACCTTCAGAAAATACATCAGAAAAATCCGATATAAAAGAAGGAAGTGTCTTAGTGGTTAAAGCAGAAAAAGATGTATTAAGGCAATTGTCAACACAATAATCGCCCCAATCCACAATTTGTCTAGTATGCCAGTCAATGGACGGATTATGTTTGCTTAACCACGGTAAACCCAGAACCACAGGAGCAGGAAGACCTTCCAACACAAAACATGAAATAAGCTCCTGATGAAATTCACCCACTCTTAATTTGATATCATGCACCATCTGAGACAAACACTTCTGAGAGAGAGGTGCAGAATCAATGGCGAACACAGCAATCCTCTTATCCAAAGAATTTGGTGACAATCCATGCATACGGACAAACTGAGCATCAATCAAGTTCACCCCTGCCCCGCTGTCAATAAACACCTCAATTTTCACAACCTTTGATTCTAGCGCCACCTCGGCAGTCAGGAGAAAACGGGTACTGCAGGATGAAGACAAATTCACATTTTCAGTCTCCCTACCCACTCCACCAAGAGTGAGATGAGAATTCAACGCCCCCTTTTCTTTTCTCTCCTTTAGAGATAGGAAGCATGGACATACATTGATAAAGTGTCCTTTCTGACCACAGAAAAAACACACACCCTTTTTATTACCAAGATGATTGCGGGTGGCTACAGGAGTGGCTCCCCCTAATTGCATAGGTGCATCCCCAGACATCAACCTAGGGGAATATTCACCCAAAGTATCATAGGAAGCTGGTACACTATGTGATAGTACGTCCTGAGAGCGGGGGCCCCTAGATCGCTCTCTCAGTCGCCCATCCATGCGTACCGCAAGAGACATAGCGGCTTCCAAAGACACAGGGGTTTCCTGAAAGGCCAAAGCGTCCTTCAGCCTCTCAGACAAACCTTGACAGAATTGGCTACGTAAAGCCGTATCGTTCCATTCAGTATTGGTCGCCCACCTCCGAAACTCAGAGCAATAAGTCTCAACCGGCCGCTCACCCTGACAAAGGTTACGTATCTGGGTCTCCGCCAGGGAGATACGATCCGGGTCATCATAGATAATCCCTAGGGTCTTGAAAAATTCATCTACCGACCGGAGAGACAGCGATCCGGCCGGTAGAGAAAAGGCCCATGACTGTGCATCCCCTTTAAGCAGCGAGATGACCACACCAACCTTCTGTTCCTCATTACCAGAAGAATGTGGACGCAGTCTGAAATACAATTTGCACGCCTCCCTAAATAGAACAAAATTATCACATTCCCCAGAAAATCTATCCGGGAGGGGGACCTTAGGCTCCAAACAGGCCTGACACTCAGCACCCCCAGAACCACCAGCCTGTGGTCTCTGAATCTGGTTGCGGATGTCAGCCACCTCCAAGCTGAGTCCCTGCAGCCGTTCAGCCAGTGTAGCAATAGCATCCATGTCAGCACAAAAATGACATAAATTTTTGTTAGCGGCGGTTTATAATGTCACGCTCGGGTGTGGGGGGAAAAGCCACACCGAGCGTATGAGGGATGGGAACAGACAAAACCAGGGAACTGGTCACCTCCTGCAGGGGACCCTAACACTAGGCCCTAACTGGCTACCAGTATGAACTAACCCGGGTGGTAGGAAAGCTCATACACAGGAACCTAATCTGAATAGACCCTAGAACACCCTGCAGTCTAATGACACAAGAGAGTAACCCGTTCCTCCAAGCATAAGGAGGAACAGGAGACTCAAACAGGAATAACCAAAGGAAGGGAAAACACTTAACTTTAAGTAGAACTCAGCAACAGGATCTCAGCCGAGATCCACACCACTCTCAACAGGTATGTAGCAAATATAAACCGCAAGGGATACTGGGAGAGGAAGAGGTAAGTAGGAGACAGCTAATTGCCCAGCGGCAACAGCTGAGGGAAAGGGGTGTGGAGAACAGCACCCAAACCACAGGGAATAGCCTGTCAAACCTGTCACTTAGAAAGCCGCGCAGAACGTCTGATTCCAGACGCAAGACCACTCGTGACACTTCCTTTACCTGGAGCAGTTTTTAGGATTGTTTAAAATGACTCTGGGTAATATATCTTTCTGTCTCTTTCATATTTAGAGCCTTTCTCAAAGATAATTGTAAACAATGAATTATTTGAGGGAGATCCCATGACCTTTACCTGTAACACAACTGTACGTCGAAGGTTTATGGATTTGCAGTTTGCTTTCTACAAAGATGGACGGGAGGTTCAGAGATTCAACTCCTCTAATAAATATACAGTTCAATTCGTTCACCAGGAGAATTCTGGGAATTATACCTGTGAAATAAAATTATCAATGGACACTACAGTGAAGATTAGTAATTGGTCTACCATATTGGTACAAGGTAAGAATTCCACCCATGGGGCCTCACCTTGTTAACCATCATTTATGTATTATAGGAAAGGGATTATTGGAGTTCTAAGGATGATGAAAATGATCCAAAAAACTTGATGCAGGTTGATCTGGATCATCTGGTCTAAAAGTATGGGCAGAGTTAATTGGTTTCTAGCTATAAGGCTCCTTTCACACGAGCGGGAGGCTCGGAAGTCTCCCGCATCGTGTGCCGTGTACTGACCTCCCGGCACTGAACGGCATTATACTGATTTATGATGCTATGTAACCCTTACAGTTCTGGAATTTGTTGGATAATGCTGACAATATTATCCAACACATTCCAGAACTGTAAGGGTTACATAGCATCATAAATCAGTATAATGCTATGTAACCGGGAGGTCAGTACATGGCACACGATGCGGGAGATGTCCGAGTCTCCCACTCGTGTGAAAGGGGCCTAAAGGGTTCTGAAAGAATTAATGGGTCCTCCATTCAGGCAATTTTTTAGCTTCTGTAGTTGAGATGCACTCAAATATTTAACCTAGTAGAGCACAACTGCCAAGACAAGTAGACCACACTTGTAAAATTTTTAGCATCATTATAGTTCCACTTCATGAGTTCACTCATGAGATAATTGGCAAAAGAAAAATTGAATTACACAGGCCTGCTGTAAATGTCAGAGACAGAAGTATCTCACAGCATAACCACTACCCCCTCCATGATTCCATCATGGGATGCTGATGGTTACTATGGCAGTGGGGTACTAACAATGGCCCCCAATGCCTGCCATGTATTTATGTCTGTTAGTCCCTGACAGTTTTGATCACGTTCCCTTAAAGGGAACCTGTCAGCTCTGAAATACCCTCCAAAATACAGTAAGCGTTGTATAGTGTAAGTGACATCGAGTCCGGTTATGTAATTTTTATCTTCATACTCACTTCCATTCTGACTCTGTGCTCTGACAAACCTGCAGTAAAATGCACTGAGAGGACTCTGGTGTTCTCTCACATAATGGAGAGGACTCTCAATGCATTTTACTGCAGGTTTGTGGGAGCACAGAGTCAGAATGGAAGTGAGTATGAAGATAATACTTATATATTCGGATTCAGCATCACTTACACTATACAACGCTTACTCTAGTTCGGGGGGTGTTTCGGAGCTCACAGGTTCCCTTTAAGTACTTGGACAGCAAAAAAAGCAAAAATATAAATAAGTTAAATGAAAAAATAAGAAACTGGTAAAAAAAAGATTTATGTCATAAAATAAATAAAAGTATACATAATTATCACCACGTCTGTAAGCACCCACCACCTGAAGATAGGTCATCAATATCATGAAACCAGAATACTCCTTTTATAAAATGTATTATCTTTTAATTTAATTGAAATATTTTAACAATATGGAAACTGTATATATGATCCAACCAGCCCCCTCCCCCATTACAGAAGCTCCACGACAGAAATAGAGTAAAATACACCACATGCCTTCATTATCCACAACTTCTCCTCTCCATTGTGATCTATTTTTGTAATATTTTATTCTTCTCTAGAGCTCTTCTCCCCTCCAATACTGAATGTATCTCCAGAGTTGGTCAACGAAGGTGATAACATGATCCTAAGTTGTGGCACAAATCTTACTGAACATAGACAGACTACAGAACTGCAATACGCCTTCTACAGAGACGGGGAGAACATTCAGGGGTTCAACTCTTCTAATAAATATGAGGCTCAATTTATAAAGAAGGAACATTCTGGGACATATACATGTGAGATACAAACACCAAACGGCAGTGTAAAGAAGAGAAGTAAGGAAGTTCTGGTAGAAGGTGAGCTGAGTCCATCATCTTGTCCTGGTCACTTGTGTCATCTGAGTAGTATCTAATGATGGTTTGTGTCTCTCCATAGTGTCATATTACTCTTCTCTAATGATCATACTATCTGTAAGTTTGGGGCTGTTACTACTCATCGTCATCTTCTCTATTTTCTTGTACATATACATTCGACATCGGTCATCTAACAATAATCCTCAGACCACAAGAGGTAATAGAAATTTCTTCCATTTTCAACTATTTTGATTAATTTCAGAACCTACTCTTTACACGGAAGCTATGTCACTGGCTTTGGAGTTTAGTTGACCTCCTCTCAGATGTGCAGTCTTTGTGTAGACACCCTTTAGCGATGTACAAAATTGTCACTAGCTGTTGTGCTTAAAAAATGGGCGGAAAACTTGTTAAAAAAGAAAAGATCACCAGTTGAATCCATGTCCACTCCAGCAGCACTGCTTTGGTCCTCCTGCCATATACCCCATGTGACCCCAGTAGGCAATCGCTGGCTTCAGTGGTTTTATGCCATGTAACTCAGATGCCAATGATTGACCTCAGTGGTCATGTGGTGTATACGGACATATATCCGCTGCAGTAATGTAAAGTAAGTGGAGGGGGAATGAACTGGTGAGTAGAGGATGTTTGGCCGTTTAACACACTCCTTACCCACCTTTTATTATGTCACACAAGGCCTTTCATTTTACATTGTTCATCATTGTATAGGAGGCAGGCAATGATGCATCCAACTTTTCACCTCAATTTCAACCAGAACAGTTCCTAATGGACCAAATAGGTTGGAGATAATGGATTGATAGGTCACCCAGCCTGCGACTTCAAATCCTTGGTCATACTTATTGAGCTGTTCCTTTTTCAGATCAAGTTGAAGATCAAGTTATTTATTCTGAGCTTGCCATGACTAGAAGACCCCTGTCACAAAGAGTCAGTGTGGAACCACTGCATCAATCAACAGGTTTGAGCTAATTGTTATACTAATCCTAAGGGCGTTATCCTGGCAGTAACCTTGTACTCATCCTTTAACCCATACACAGGGATCTGCAGGAGAGCCACCAGGCTGCTACCTCTGTGGGTAGTCCCTGTGCGGTTGACAGCTAGCCCATGGCGGTCAGCGACAACAATACGTAGCTCAGAGGAATCAGGCTTGATCATAATCAAGAACAGGCTGAGGTCAGGATAGGTAGAGTACTTGTCAGAGTAGGCAACTAATTAGTCACTGGTCGGGTCAGAAACAAGAAAAAGGTAGAGGTCGGTAGACGGGCAAATGGAACAGCACACTTTTGTAGGAAATAGCAAGCTAGAGAAACCTCTTGCTCAGGCACTAAGTTTCTGGCCATAGGCTGGTGCAGATTGGCGCTGCCCCTTCAAGGGTACTGCAACCTCAAGCGGGGAACACAGAGGCCAGCAGAGAGCCAGCGGGATCCGGCCACTGAACTGCAGTAGCAGAGGGAGTGATGTGTCATCCATGACCACCCCAGATAGGGGGGCGGTGGCGGACACCTTTTTCCAACTCATCTTTGCCGACATGCCCCCATCATCTTTTTTGTTACCATTAGAGTTGAGCGAACATGCTCGTAACGAGCACTGTACTGCTCTGATCCCCTGTGCTCGCATGGGCGCAGGCATCCGGATCCGTCGGGTGAGGAGGACGGATCCGGATGGCTGCGCCCATGTGAGTGCTACAGTGCTACGTTACGAGCACGTTCGCTCAACTCTAGTTACCATACTTCATGAAAATGTCCTAAATGTTCTCTTGAGTATTAGAAGTCAACAGGGGCTTTACCGTGCTCTGTCCAGTAAATTATGTCAGTCACATTTTGGACATTATTTAATCTTAAAGGGTTCTCAGACTAAAGATATTTAGGATATATGAATGAATTAATGTCTGATCACCTTCACCTGACAGCAGGAATGTGACCGTACACTAAAGTACCAGCCATGAAAACATTTCTCCAAGATTGTGTACATTACATATTATCATCGTAGTCATCGTGGTCAACATGGTCCTAGTTAATCTCCTATTTTCCCATTGTACAGGGTCTTTGTATGTACAGATGAGTCCTCCTTTAGCGGTCAACATACCCTGAGAGGAAAAAGATGAAGCGTATACATCCGACAGATGCCTCCAATAGATGCCACGTTTTGGCCATATGTTACTATGGTCTCACATGTTAGAAAAAATGTTTTTTACTGGATGGTGTGGTGATGTGTACTGGAAAGCTGGAAGGGGTGTATATCTCACTCAGGTTCCTCAACTGGGTGAGATAAATAAAATCCAGGTAGACTGTGCTGGCTTCAGCAAACTTAGTTGCTGGAGCTATTTTGATAGTAATAGCTGGGCTGGATTTTATTTGGGTTGGGAAGGTAGGTCGGCAGTGGGACCTTTCCAACCCACCCAATTCCAGGGCATGTCTTTTCTCTGGCCTGAGGAGATCCCAGGTGAGGCCAGCTGGTGTAATCTGGGAGGAATAAGTAATCCTCCAGTGTGTCAGTCTGTGGAGAGGCACTGACCCTGAGAGAGGGTGAAGCCAGTGAGGCTTGTGTGGTCTCAGCCAGGCGGGCTGAAAGGGACCACGGGCTACGTATAGCCGCATCTCTCCCGAGACTGAATTTGTGTGGAGGTCACGGCCTGGAAGCGGCTGACCCAGACGGCTGAGGGAAGCCGCAACAAAAGCTGCTTGTGAACAGCGTCTTATTAAAGGTGAGATAGGGAAACCTATGTCTAGCAAGAGCCTAGCCGGGCAGGTATTTTGGTTTATGATTTGTTTTGTGTTGAGTGCTGGTACCAATAAAATAGAGTTGGACCTGGAAAACCTCGCATTTATGAAGAAATTGTGTGATGTGACCCCCGGAGCGTGTACGATCTCTTACATATGGTGGAGGATGCGGGCAGAGTGTTGCAAAAAAGGGCATGTCGATGCGGGCCAGTGTCCATGCTGAATAGTGCAACAGCTGGTTGCTAGGGGCAATGGTGTGGAAAAGAGCAGGTGCAGCTAAAAGTGTTGCTGTGAACCCGTGTTAAAGGGCTGGAGGCCTGGTGTTAGAAAGGATGCAGCTGTTAATCTGCTGAACTGGACATTTGTTTTGCTGTGTTGCAAGTGAAACTTGCTGAAATTTAAAGGGCCAGTAGCCCCAGTAAAAAAAAAAAAAAAAAACTGCCCTGTTGAAAATTTAGTAGTTTTGTTGGATGACGTCTGGTGCCATGGATCAGTTCGTAAGCCGGCTGATGCAGATGTACCTGGAGCCGGTCTATGCCACAACGGATGACTGTGAGATCAGGAGATCTAATGGACAATTTGAAAGGTCCTGTGACTTGATAATTGGAGGAATCCCGCTGGGGGTGAGTCTAGATTCCCGCCAACAAGTGTCTCGGGTTATGCCCGAGGTTCTGGACTTTCTAAAGAGGGGGCCAGAGACAGAGACCACAGTGTCTCTGACATTTCAAACAGACTATAGTTCTGTGCAGTGGGAGCTGCTAAAATGTGAGACCCTGGAGGTGGAGTTCGTGCTGGGCACAGACTTTCCATGGTTTTGGCAGCTGTGGAATGGCAAAAGTTCTTTGAATGGTGCGGCTGGAGAACCTGAGGGACAAGTCGACAACCAAAGCGTTTCCCATAGCAACCACTGGTTTGAGGAGTTGATAGCTGATCCTGTGACCAGGAACCAGGGGCTGGAGCGGGTTCCCAAGATCCCGAGGAAGGAGGAGGACCTCAGTGGAGATGTCTCTGGAGAGCAAGCGCCCTCATCTAATGGGTGTGTCGACACCGTGACAGCAGCTGGTAAGACTGTTCCTGTTTGTGCATGTGCCATAGACAATGTGATAAAGAGAGAGGCTCTGGAGGTTGGGCATGGTGCTGATCTGTGCCCTGGTGCCTCAGAAGCCGTGGACTATGGTGAGAGTCGGCGGCAGTTGCTACCTGCCGAGCCGGAATGTGTCGCGATCTCGGGACTAGAGACTGCGACCAAATTGTGTGACATGGTTGTGGATGGCAGTCCAGTACAAGCCTTATTGGATGCCAGGAGCCAGGTGAGCCTGGTACATGCCAGCCTGGTGACTGGGGACTATGTGCTGGACAAACACATAAGTGTGATGAACATTGATGGGGATAGCAAGCTCTATCCTGTGGCTCTCGTTGAGTGCGAGACTCCAGTGGGAACTGGGACTTATGAATTTGGTGTTGCCAATAGGCTCATGCATGATGTAATGTTGGGCTATGATTTTCCCTTGTTCTGGCAGTTGGGGGGAAATGGAGACACTTCTGCAGAAAGTGGTGAAACTCCTGCAGAACCTGTACCTGTCCCTTTAAATGAAGGTGTAAGGGAGATGCACATTGAACACAATGGTTTAGGTGAAATGACCATTGAAAGCAATGGTGCAGATGAGGTACAGAATGAAAATGTGATATTATTTGAAATGCATAATGAAAATGTGGGGTCATGTGAAATGTGTGATGATGATACTGATGATGACACCCCTTTTCCTTTGCAGGTGGTGATTGGGGGAAAAGCTCCCCCTGTTGGTAAAAATGTATGTGACCTGGGAATGCTGATTGATAAGGTTGATAGCACAGAGCTGAGGGAGCCCACCGTGGTAAATGTGCAAGAAAGTGTGGCAGAGCTAGAAGGTGTACCACACGAACCAGAACCAGGTGCAGTTCAGCAGTTCCCACTGTGTTCTATGGTTACTGAGCTTGAATGCAGTTTTCATGAAGGTGTTGTAAATGTAAACCATTTAGGTGCAAGGGAGCCTGAGTGGGTTCAGAACATTAACCTGGATACTGTAGGAATTGTCTCATTTGTGCCCCTAGAGGTCAGGAATGAGACTGACAAAAGTGGTATAGCAAATGAGTATGCTGTGACTGATGGCAGCTCCAAGAGTGGGGTTGCCCTGTTAGCTTCTCAGGAAACTGGTGTGGTTGCTGGTAGCAACCAGGTGTCAGTGGTCAGTAATAACCTGGAGAATAACACCACTAAGACAGATGTCTATGGTAGACAAGGGGGTGTAGTAGAAGTGCCTGACCGACTGCTGGAAGATCAGTGTAGCAGCAAACATGAGGATGACTTCTCTCTCTCTACACAGACCCTAGATATGCTAGAAAAGACACTAGATGACTTCTTAGAGCGAATAGAGAAGTTCTCGCAAGATCTGAAAGATCTACTGCCTGTTGTCAAGGAGAAGTCCGCGGTTAAGACGCTCGAGTCTAAGGTCGCGCAATTAGAAGAACTCGGAGCAAAAACGGAGAACCTGCAGCAGAAGCTTCGCGAATCCTCCTCCGCGGTGCGGCAACGAGAGGAGGAAATCGATAAACTCACGAAGGAAATCTGCGCGTGGAAAGAGCGAGCCAAAACCTGCAGCCAGGTGGAAACGGACATGGAGGCCGCCACGTCCGCGCAGCTCGATCAGGTACGCCACCTGGAGTCCGAACTCTCCTCCGCCAAGGCTCAGCTCAAGGAGCGGGAAGTACAGGAGCAGAAGCTGCTTCTTACAGTCCAGTCCGCCGAAGAGAAGCTGCGCTCGGCGCAGCAGGAGGACGCCAAACACCTGTCTCAGCTGGAAAGGACCTGCAGTAGTAAAGCGAAGGAGCTCGGCGCCCTGTCCAAAGAGCTTTCTGAGGAGAAACAAAAAACGGCCGACTTAGAGGCCGCCTTAAAACATCTGGAAGAAGAGAAGGTCTTGGCTTTGGAGTCGAAATTAAATGCAATGCGCGGAACTGTCAGAGAAGGCGAACACACCGTCCAGAAGCTGTCTGCAGAGCTGGAGCAGGTGAGCAAAGAGCTTAAAGAGTCTCAGGTGAAGCATCAGCAAGAGCTCGCCCAGAGAGAAGAGGAGGTTCGTCGTCTGGTGAGGGAGAATGGGTCTGGAAGCGGTGATGCTGCAGGGCCAAACGAGGTAGAGAAGATGGAAGAAGTTCCTGCTGAACAAACTGAGGCTGATGTGGATGCAGAGGCCAAGAGACTCATGGCCATGAGTAGCCAGGACCTGGTTGTGAAAGACGTCTGCTCCGTTGTCAACACTTTCCAGGATGCCAACAGCCTTCTGGGGAAGAATTCCGGGGAGATGCCCGACCAGTGTACAGATGCTGTCTACTACTCTAGCATGGCTCCGCTGGAGCTTATAGGAATGGAGGCCCATGTCCTGGGTAAACCACTGGAAGAATTGCCAGAAGTTGAAAAGTCAGATATGGGCTCCCATATCCCTAGTGCCTCCAACCTTGATAAGAAAGAAGGGGAGGAGTTAAAAGTGCTGGTATATGGTGCCATGTCCGAGAGGGATGAGAAGGCTGGAGAAGCTAAAGCCGATGAGTGGAAGAAGTTCTCAGACGCTGCAGAGGTCACAGGGGCAGAAGAAGAGTCGGCCAAAGTGGAAGAAGCCACTGAAGAAGCAGAGGACTCTGAAACGGCCGCCAAACCTAAGGAGCACAGTACTGAAGAAAAGAGCGAGCACAGAAATAGAGCTTCTGATCATTCCAGAACAAGCAGAGTCAAGCGTGCGCGGCTGAAGAGACGCCGCAAAGCAAACAAAGTGGCTGGAAGCGTCCACGGGTGGGAGCTACTGTGCAAACAGCTCAGTCAAGGGCTGGAGCAGTCCCGGAAAGGGCAAGAGCCAAATAAACCAAGAGAACGAAATAAAAAGGTTCAGGAGCGTTTCATCACCCGTAAGAGAATAGAAAGAGTGGGTCCTGATATCAGTTGGGGGTGGGACTCCCTCAGATACTACCTATGGGATAGGAAGTTGGTGCTGATAACAAACCAAATCCTGCTGGCCTGGATATGGCAAAATAGAGGGAAAGCATGTGTTCACCCCCACAAGTTTGAACAGAGGGGGGGGATATGTGGTGATGTGTACTGGAAAGCTGGAAGGGGTGTATATCTCACTCAGGTTCCTCAACTGGGTGAGATAAATAAAATCCAGGTAGACTGTGCTGGCTTCAGCAAACTTAGTTGCTGGAGCTATTTTGATAGTAATAGCTGGGCTGGATTTTATTTGGGTTGGGAAGGTAGGTCGGCAGTGGGACCTTTCCAACCCACCCAATTCCAGGGCATGTCTTTTCTCTGGCCTGAGGAGATCCCAGGTGAGGCCAGCTGGTGTAATCTGGGAGGAATAAGTAATCCTCCAGTGTGTCAGTCTGTGGAGAGGCACTGACCCTGAGAGAGGGTGAAGCCAGTGAGGCTTGTGTGGTCTCAGCCAGGCGGGCTGAAAGGGACCACGGGCTACGTATAGCCGCATCTCTCCCGAGACTGAATTTGTGTGGAGGTCACGGCCTGGAAGCGGCTGACCCAGACGGCTGAGGGAAGCCGCAACAAAAGCTGCTTGTGAACAGCGTCTTATTAAAGGTGAGATAGGGAAACCTATGTCTAGCAAGAGCCTAGCCGGGCAGGTATTTTGGTTTATGATTTGTTTTGTGTTGAGTGCTGGTACCAATAAAATAGAGTTGGACCTGGAAAACCTCGCATTTATGAAGAAATTGTGTGATGTGACCCCCGGAGCGTGTACGATCTCTTACAATGGCTATAATGGATGCCCCTGTTGGATGCCGTCCTTCTGCTCACATGTTAAAAATCATGTGTTTTATGTATATGATTGATGATAAAAGATGGCAGGAGATGGTATCAATTTTGTGGTGTGGTGGACACATATAGGAACACCTATGTACTCCTGTGTATGATGACTATGTCCTACAAAAAGTTCTTATAAGGTTTTGTTTTTTTTATTGTTCATTTAGCTCATGTTCCAGCAAACAACGGACCTGTAAGTACTTCTACTGTAGAGATGTTAACGTAAATGTCCACTCTTCAAAACCTTGGTCTTCTGCTTCATGGGTTCAGAATCCTCTGTTGATTACTTACAGATATAGGTATTTGAAATCTAACAAGGCGTCTCTATGTAGAGTGTTTTTAGAAAGTGTGAGACATGCCACCCTCCACAGCCTACTGATGGACTATGTATAGTATAGCATAGCATATGTATGCTGAAACCTTTTCAACTCGGCCTAGCTCATCTGTCTAATACATTTCTTTACGTTTTCTCTGTAGGATACTGTCTATGCTGTAGTGTCCAAGGCTAAAAGACAAGTCAAGGCTTCTCAAGGAACGTCTGACACTTCAGATGACATCTATCAGAATTTTACCACCAACGTATGAAATCATCTCCTAGGTTATCTGAGATGAACTGCTTAAAATCAGAAAACTCTTGATGTTATTGTGCATGGCAAGAACATGGTTTTACCCTTGCATGTAGTAAATTAACTAGTTACGCCGCACCTCTGTCATTCAACCCTTCCTGGATTTCGGTGGCTGCCCCATGGTCCCGGAACGACTGAGGTATGTCCCGCTCTCAGTTGTCCCCATATGACGCAGAGACAACTGATTGTAATGGTGAAGCATGGGGCCTTGAGGTCCCCGCTTCACCATTCAGCTCAGCTTCCTCTGCTCCGGAGCAGCAGCACAACGCTGTCACATATCACACTGCTGGTATGTGTAGGAGGAGAGCGCCCGCTCGGAATCACCCTATGCTCCTCCTACACAGCAAGCTCAATTTGTGACAATATCCTGCTGCTGCTTGCTGGGGAGGACCAGCAGCTGAGCAGTTATCTTTTTTTTTTACTTCCTGTCAAGGGGGGACACACCTGGGCATAACTACTATGAAGGGGCATATCTGGGCTTAACTACTGTGAGGGGGCTTATCTGGGCATAACTACTGTGAGGGGGCTTATCTGGGCATAACTACTATGAAGGGGCATATCTGGGCTTAACTACTGTGAGGGGGCATATCTGGGCTTAACTACTGTGAGGGGGCTTATCTGGGCATAACTACTGTGAGGGGGCTTATCTGGGCATAACTACTGTGAGGGGGCTTATCTGGGCATAACTACTGTGAGGGGGCCTATCTGGGCATAACTACTGTGAGGGGGCTTATCTGGGCATAACTACTGTGAGGGGGCTTATCTGGGCATAACTACCGTGAGGGGGCTTATTTGGGCATAACTACTGTGAGGGGGCTTATCTGGGCATAACTACTGTGAATAAGGCACATACAGTACCTAGGCATAGCTACTGTGAAGGGAGCACATCTGGGCATAACTACTTTGAAGGGGGGCACTTATGAGCCTTGTAAAGCAAGGTTTTTAATTGATTCTTCCCCTGTAACTTCATGAAGTTATTTAGTGGTGTCTATACCTGGCTATATTTCTGCTGTATGAGGTAAGTGTACATGTGTACTGAACTTTAGGCAGGGCTAGGAGGGGCCAGGAGAATATAAAACACTTAGTTTTGAAACAGAGATCTCATCTCCATTGAAGACATCCTCAGGGTAAGGCCTCATGCACACGCAATCCGCAAAACACAGATCTGCAAAAAATACAGATGACGTCCGTGTGCATTCCAGCTGGCCCCTAATAGACTAGTCCTATCCCTGTCCATAAGGCGGACAATAAAAGGACATGTTCTATTGTTTTGCGGAATGGACATACAGAAACGGAATGTACACGGAGTAACTTTTTTTCGTGGACCCATTGAAATGAAAAAAAATGGAACGGACACAGAAAGAAAATACATTCGCGTGCATGAGGCCTAAGAGGTGTTACTACCATCATCTGTCATATGGGCATCAGCCAAGTGCCATCTTGGGCACTGGTCGATGGAACTGGCTCATTTGTTGATGACTCTTGGTGACTGTTGCTTTACTTAATCTTTGTCCTTGTATATTCTTCTATGTATATTTTGTCATGGTTTAGTAAACTGTTTTTTTCTCTCTTTTTTTGTCTATTTTTCCCCAAACACCTGATCCCACCAGAATACAGACATAACTACTGTGAAGGGCATAAATACTCTGAAAGGCGACATGTGAGCATTACTACTGTGAAGAGGATACAATGTGGGCATTACTACTGTGAAGGGGCACAGTGTGGGCATTACTACTGTGAAGAGGACACAATGTGGGCATTACTACTGAGAAAGGGGGCACAGTGTGGGCATTACTACTGAGAAGGGGGCACAGTGTAGGCATTACTACTGTGAAGAGGACACAATGTGGGCATTACTACTGAGAAGGGCGCACAGTGTGGGCATTACTACTGAGAAGGGGGCACAATGTGGGCATTACTACTGAGAAGGGGGCACAGTGTGGGCATTACTACTGTGAAGAGGACACAGTGGGCATTACTACTGAGAAAGGGGCACAGTGTGGGCATTACTACTGAGAAGGGGGCACAATGTGGGCATTACTACTGAGAAGGGGGCACAGTGTGGCACAAAGTGGAAATAATTACTATTTGGGGGCATTCAGGGACTGGATGCGTATAGTTACGCTTTTGGCAATTGTGCTACTCTACGCGCACTCCACGTTGTGTCCCTCTTTCTGTTTTTAAAAATTTAGGAGGCATGGTTATGGCTCTTGCAAAGATGAAAAAATGGAAAGGGCCCTTAATAACTGACAGGTCATTAGGGGGTTAAAGATATTTGGACATAATCCTGTACATGACCAAAAATGAAAGAGCATGGGTTAAAAAACAAGAGCATGGTGGTATATTCTGTCCTCCAGTTTTTGGAATGCCTGCTAGAAGGAGGTGTGACATCAGCAGTCACATGATGGGCACATGAACCTGAACCTCTGATGTCATCATGCCCATGTGACCAGACTTCTGTGGGAAAAGCAATACTAGAAAATTTTCTAGACAGCATGTTGGTTTTCTAGGGTTCCAGTGTAGCTGCTGCTCTGTACACTGGAACAGAGATGGAGGGTGCACTGAGATGCAGTGATCTGCAGGCACTGGGGACTCTGGGTACATTAAGATACAACACTCTGCAAGGGAAAGAGGTCTCTGGTTCACTGGGGTGCAATGATCTCCAGTAACAGATCTTTGGCTACACATGGTCTCAAAAATGGCCTGAGCACTAGAAGATAAAAACACTTAGTGGCCAGTTGCGAATTCTACAAGTAAAGCTCCGGCTACAGGTCCTTTGGCACTTCTGCCCTGTGCCACCTTCTCATTTTTTTTAGAGCTCGAGGTCTGGCTGGAACTGGACCCCTTTTGCTTATCCATTCCAGACATTTTTCACTTCATTCTGTGGCCCTGCAGCTGGTCTTTGTCTATCTCCCTGTCTCTCTCCCGATCTCTCTCCCTGCCTGATTAATTACTAGCCCTGCACTGGCCCTGCAGTATCCCTGATGTATAATATGGATTCCCTGAACAATTACACCTCAATTTCAACAACATGGGTCTCAGAACTCCCACTAGGTCAGGTGACCGCTTTCTTCCCGAACTTTTGCCGAACGAATAACGAACAGTAAAAGTTTGCTAATTAATTAAATTCGTATGCATCAGCGTATAGAGTAACTTATACGTAGCATTAGCGTACAATTTGTCGGACAAGTACGTAGCGAATATGCAGAAAGCCTTCAGAACATTTTAGAATCTAACGGAGCGAATCTCAAAAAATCTGGATTCGCTTTGCAGCGGAAAATTTCCAAGATTTGTATTGAATCTACGAAGCGGTGAATAGATTAGCTCATCTCTACTCTGTACCTACATTTGGCTTCCCACACTAATAACAGCTGATTGCCAGAGGTAAGAGAAGCCTAACGGGTCAAAGCAAAGTTGACTTCATGAGAAAACCCAGTCATATTTTGCCTTCAGATTTTGACTATGTGCAGAAAAGATCCCTTTCTTTGGAGCATCTACTTATTCTCCAATTTATAACATTTATAACATTATAACATTTATAATTTGAGTTTAATTTATAATATAGAGTATAATAATGCACAGCACAGCAGTATCATGTTGTGTGGTTTGGCAGGCAGTGTTATATATGGCAGTATATCATTAGCTGTAGGAACATGGATGAAGAATGCAGTAGGATCTGGTTATCCCATTGTTCACTAAAATCTGGTTGCAGGGTCCGCTGGTTCCGTAGACTTCATCCATTTTATATGACTGAAGACGAATATTGTAGTAGTTATAATATTCTGCTGGATAATTTTCTGCGTCTTATACAGAGAGTCTAAAATGCCGAAGCTGATGTAGACCATCCTATTTTTTTGTGGAACCTGAAAAAAAATTAAAAAAAATTAAAACCGGAAAAAAAACAAGGAGACGTGCTATTAGGGTACTTTTGCACTAGTGGCAGCACGGATCCAGTGGGTGAAGGGTCCGGTTCTGGCCCCACACGTGCACCTGCGGCAGCACGGATCTGAATTCACCCGCCGGATCTGTGCTGCCGCTAGTGTGAAGCTAGCCTTACTCAGGGAGTAGAAAGATACCGAGGATTTTCTAGACTACTGAATGATGTACTATCATTTCTGGGGCTGTGGTACCTTTCAAAGTCCACCATTTGATATTCTCTAGTGCCTCTTGAAGTCTTTTTAAACTGGTTTACACCCATCACCATTACTGTCCACATGAGAGAGTGATCTCTGTACTGACCCCTGATATACCGGTATTTATACAGTTATTAGATCTCTGCTTAGTTGACTTTTTTCTAAAGTGAATAACCCTAATTTTGATAATATTTCTGGGTCCTGTAGTCCACCCATTCCAGTTATTACTTTTTGGTATTCACGCTAATCTATATATATTTCGGCGACCAAATACACGTGGTGCCGCTTGTGACCACGCTATTCTGCTGTACTACGCCAATGCTGTGCATATGAAAGAACCAGACATGGGGCACGCAAGTAGAACCACAGTGATATCTGTACTATTCGATCTGCACAGTATTTGCTAGATTTATTAATGGTACATCATTTCAATGGTATTCACTGTGCTACATTTAACTAGTATCGTTGTATGGTGAACATTGTAATATATGTCACCACAGGTGTTCCTAACATATCTTATACCGGTGATCGCAGTGATTCCTAATACATCTGTATATTCTGGTGGATTTCAGTACCGGTGTTTGCATTTGTGAAGCACATGTGTATATATTTTGTGGAATTATTCATCACACTATTTAAGGCATATTAGTGGTCATAGGTATATTGTATATGGATGATTGTGCTATAGAGGACCTATACTATTGTTTTGATTAGACAACATCTATCATTGATTTTTTGCATTTTGATTTAGTGAGTCTTAATGAGCGCATTAAGAGTGATCTTGTTGCTCATGGGGTAATCATATATCCCGTATATCTAAAATATAACCTGTTATCATTCTGGTACTATTGTGCCCCTGATGATCCTATAAATAGGTGAAACGCGTTGGGCATTTATATGGGTTTATTATCTTACTTATTATCTTATTATTATCATTGTTTAAGACTCCAGAACAAAGAACCAACAGGACATCGGTTCTTTTTAACAATATTTTTTGTTTTTTGTATTTACTTTCTTGTCACTGGTTTGGTGTTCTTTCTACACAAATAGGATTGTGGTGGTGGCTTTTTCTGTGTCAGGGCCTCATTAGGGATCCCAGGAGGTTCCTGACACGGGATCGCCCCTATTGGGGCGGCTATTCCGTTTATTAGGTAGGGCATTATTGATCAGGGCGAGCATAGGGTCAGTTACTATCTACATCCTAGAAACGCCCCTTGATCCAGACCCAATCGCCTGTTGCATCACCACGTATTATCCGACATGCACGTTTATCTATCTATGGTGTTATCCTATTTTTGTTTGTTTCTTTAATTTTTGTAATACATTACCAGTCTTTTTTAACGTATATCCAATAAAAGTTTATAATTTTTTATGGTATTTTTTCTGTGAATTTTTTTGAGCTGGTCAATACCATTTTTGATTGGTGGATCTGGCCCTTTACTTGCTAGAACAGTGATTTTTTTTCAGTTATTACTTTAGTTGCCCTCCTCTGAACCCTCTCCAGCTCTGCTATGTCTGCCTTGTTCACAGGAGCCCAGAACATGGTTTAAAAGAAACTTTTTTTTCTCCACTGCTTATTTGGCACAGCCTCCATGTCCTTCTTTTATTCCACTAAAGAGTCATTGGGACACAGGTCTTGCAGGGGCGCACAGTGTTTAGTTTTTTATTTTTGTCTGCTGTATGCCTTTCTTTTGGTTTAGCTAGGGGTTAGGGGACTGTTGCTGGCCTGCACATATACTGAGACCTGGCTGTCATACTGACGCACAGCAACTGTTTCACTACCACAAAGGACTATCTATGCATAGTGATGTACACTGAGATACACTCTCCCTGTAGGCCGGTATATAGCTGATTTAACGCACTTTGTGACAAATTAATTGGAACAAAGTACTTTTTTTTAAAAAAAATTGCCGAATCGTCCAAATCGAATTTTTGAAAACTTCCTCATCTCTATTTCTCACAAGTAGAAAATACAACCAGTGTCTATACTCACCTTCTATCTGGATTAGTTGCTCTGTACTTTTTTTCCAAACTTTGCCATCTAAAGTTTGTGCTGCACATGCAAATTTCCCATAATTATCCAGTTGACCCAAGTTGACCCCACAGGTATTACTCAGACCAAATTCCTGAAGAATCTGGCCTTCGTTATAGAAAGCAAATTGTAGTTGAGTATTTGGTCTGGAAGGATTGAGACTTGTCTCACATGTCAGGGTTATGTTCTCTCCCTTTGAATCTAGGTTTGAAGTTGCGATTATCACTGGTTCCGAGAATAGTTCTAGAAAAGGAACATAATGATAATATATTACCAGGTAGATTCTATTTTTATATAAAACAATGAAATTAAGAAAATCATTCTAACATGGACAAAGGAGACTGTAGAGAAGACACAGCGATCATGATGGAGGGCCCTGTGCTTGAGGCAGAAGAAGGTTGCCGAGGTATGACTCAACACCACCTCATGGTCTGACAGCAATACCAGGTAGCAAATGTGCAGAACAAGCAAATGTGCATGAACTGGCTCTCTTGACTGCTCTTCTGTTCTACGTCCTAGGGTATCCCATAACCAGCCCTACTAGACCAGTGCTACCTAAACCTTGGCTCTGAATACCCACCAGTACTAATCCGTATAAAACCACATACCTGTCCCTGCTTGGGTCCTATTACCAGTCCTTGGGCTTGACTGACCATACAGACATATTACTCTACTATTACATACCACATCTGACTGCCTCCATTCCATCTTCTAGAATGATCAACCTCACTTCTGTAATGCTCTCTCTCCATTCTACGTACCCTGTTCAGACATTTTTATGTTTAGTCTTGCCCAAAGCGATCACATCTCCAGACTCCCACTTTGTCTAATTCCCATCCCGCTTTTATTTTTGGAGAAGGTATAACTCTTCATCGTATGTATGGATACACAGGATCAGAAGCCCAAGCTGCGTCCACATTTTGATTACATACAACATACATTGATATATGACCATGAAATTACCTCGAACATATATGGACTCTTCATCTCTATGATTGAAATAGAAGATGCGATGTTTGACTTGCTTTTTACATTTGTATGTCCCAGACATTTCCTTTTCCACATTTGGAATACGATAAAGATTATCGTAGCTCCAGCTCTGGATGACTTTGTTGTTTTTGTAAAATATTGTCTGCCCTGCGGTGTATCCAGGATAGTGGTGACATCTCAAAGTCAGGTCATCGCCTTCAAAAACATAGTTAGGAGCCTGCAGGATAACCCAACCTGAAATAGAATAAAAAATATAATTCCTGTCCTTATAGACTTTCTGTTATCAGACATATGATATTTGGAACTCCTCCTTTTGTATGTTATCATGTGAACGTGAACCCCAACTTAATGTATCTCACAAGATGTTAGAAGACCTAAGTGCTAGAAATCTCTGAGCTCCACCTCAACACTTCCTTTAAGTTTGGAAATTTATGAAGGTACAGCCTATGGAATTAATGTTCTATCACACAATATCACTTTAAGAAGTGAGAAGATAGCTCAACGTGTGCTGGGAATGCTATACTTCTATGTTATGGCCAGTCCAGGAACTGGAAGTATCATACAAAATAAAACCTGTAAGTGAGAGGACACAAGAGGTAGCCTAGCACCCAGAGATTGTACTCTAGACCCGGTTTTGGAGTCCAAACCCACAGGATATGGCTCTGGAAAGTCAAGTGTGCCTAAGTGTTTTTCCCTATGTCTGTAAATGTGTGGCACTACAATTTTATCATCACTGCAGTATAGGAAAAAGAAGCTAAATGCAATAAATCAGAGTATTCAGGGCAGCGTTAGTACCTGATATGGTAAGAGCATTATTACACACCAGTTGTTTATCCCTTTTACCTCTCTAGACATCAATCAAGTTAGTCTTTTGTTGACTTTGACCGTCAACTATACAATAGGCCACTAGGGATATGTGAACAAATGAACATCAGACAACATATAGAAAATGACAATCTCTTTTTAACAAAGCTAGAACCAGCCCTGTACTTCACATGGATCCAGAGATCTCCACATTCATTGCTCTACTAGATTTATATCAAGCTGACAGCTCAGGGGGCGTGTCTCATCTCTCCCTATCACAGCTCAGGAGGCGTGTCTCAGCTCTCCCTATCACAGCTCAGGAGGCGTGTCTCAGCTCCTCCTATCACAGCTCAGGAGGCATGTCTCAGCTCTCCCTATCACAGCTCAGGAGGCGTGTCTCAGCTCTACCTATCACAGCTCAGGAGGCGTGTCTCAGCTCTCCCTATCACAGCTCAGGAGGCGTGTCTCAGCTCTCCCTATCACAGCTCAGGAGGCGTGTCTCAGCTTTCCCTATCACAGCTCAGGAGGCGTGTCTCAGCTCTCCCTATCACAGCTCAGGAGGCGTGTTTCACCTCCTCGTATCACAGCTCAGGAGGCATGTCTCAGCTCTCCCTATCACAGCTCAGGAGGCATGTCTCAGCTCTCCCTATCACAGCTCAGGAGGCATGTCTCTGCTCTCCCTATCACAGCTCAGGAGGCGTGTCTCAGCTCTCCCTATCACAGCTCAGGAGGCGTGTCTCAGCTCTCCCTATCACAGCTCAGGATGCGTGTCTCAGCTCTCCCTATCACAGCTCAGGGGGCATGTCTCAGCTCTCACTATCACAGCTCAGGAGGCGTGTCTCAGCTCTCACTATCACAGTTCAGGAGGCAGTTAAAAGTTGAAACTGAGCATGTGCGGCCTTCTCAGTGAATAGATCAAAGAAATAAGAAATTAAGTGGTCCTATACAGATACATTTTATTGAATAACTCAATAACTATACAACATTTTTAATGACGTGCAATTACAAAAGTATTCAGATCTCGGTGCTGGTTTGAATACTGTAGAATGTTTTTCGTGGGACAACCCCTTTAATCCCTTCACTATGCTATACTGCCTTGTACAGTACTATAACCTCTTCTCTAACCAAGACCACCAGAAATATCAAACCACTAATGATAATATATTTGACCTCTGGACCACCTGGGCTTTAATATCACCTGTAGTGCAGCATTTCAGATGTGTCCAATTTTACCTTAAAGCATGATTGATTTTTGGTTATAACGTTAGATATGTCATAGAAACACATCAAACGTTTTGATCGGTGGGGGCCCAAGCACCACTGATTGCTAAAAGAGAAGCGAGAAGCAGGTGCCTATCCCATTCTTAGTTTTTACTGCAGGATATGCGTCAGTACAACATCTATGAGTCCTCTTCAATTCTGTCCTCTGCAGTGAGGAGAGAGAGTGAGATTATAGCAATTGGTGGGGTCTCAGTGCGCAGGAACCACCGATCGAAACTTTTTATTTATCTTTAGGACATATGAAAAGTTTTTCCAAAACTCTGTGACCCTTTAAGACTTTAATTTCTCTCGATACGTTATCGCAACTTGCTAGGAAAACCCTCAACAGACTGATTCTCCCATCATACCCACTAGGTAGCCACATATAGACACCTGTATAATAAACAACTCCTGACAGAGTATCACAAAATCATGTTGTTGTGTTTTTCAGAGCTGTTTATCTCCTACCACACACATCTCAGGATGTGGGTATAGCTTCTTGGAAGAGATCGGGAGGGATGCAGGCTAATTTCCAGGCATTGCTCCATAGGAAAAAGCATGCAGTCTAGCTCACTTCGAGCACTCTAGTAGCCGTCTACAATGGGTAATTTTGGGGGTATTATTTGAGCACTGTATGCTGATATTAGGCATTGTGAGGCTGTATTAGTAAGGGGCTATGCTGTGTTATGGGTACTGTATTACATTCTTATTTAGGAAGTGATTTGGCACTGTTATTTACTCACCATGGCGGACATCCAGTCTATGAGAGTCACTCGCATGTTGGGAAAAACATTGGTAACTTCCACTGTGTGATGTATCAGCAGATTCTATTCTGTAGGTTTTGCCGTTGTGTACGTGTACCCCAGTTCTGAACCAGTCATACTTCGGATTGTTTTGTGCATTGGGGCCCGCATCACAAGTCATGGAGATAGATTCAGTAGTGAATATCTTCTTTGAGTTTGGAGTGAAGGTCACCACAGGTCTGGAGGAATGTCCTACAAAACATAATTCTCTGGTAGTACAAACGTCTATGAGCCCAAGACCTGATGGATCCATTACAGGTTGAAGCTCTCCTCCCCACTTTCTCTATGTCAGTCACTTTGCTCACCTATTTTCTCAACCCTTTTGTCTTCTTTTGGCACAATATATAAAAAAGAAAGACTAGCAGAGACAAGACTGTGCAGAAATGAACACACACACCATGGGGATCTGTGGTCTTGTGGTCATATCACTGGTGAGGAAGGTCCTGGCAGAGGGCTCTGCCTAGATATGTTCTACTACAATGCTGACAACAGTACAGGTCCCTTTACATGGGATGAGAGAGCAGCAGATTATCGGGAAGGAAGCGTTCCTTCCTGATTGCTGGTGGAGGAGACCCCTGCATTTCCATGCAATGATCTTCTCCAGAGTATGGAGAGGAATGATCAGTACTGCCATCACTCTTCCCTACTCTTGTTGTTGCCAGAGATCGTGTTCACATAGCGCAATCTGCAGCCGGCAGACTTCAAATTTTGCGTATACACAAAAATCTGATTAACCAATGATCGTTTTGAGTGTTCATCAAGTAATCGGCAGTACATTTATACCGCCAGATAATCACTAATGAGTGTCCTGATGGGCCCTTTAGTGGAGTTAAAACCTTGTAAGGTCTAGAACAGACAGGAGAGGTGACAGGTACAGTACGCCATCACCACCTGAGTACTACTTTATATCCAAAGGGTCATTCTTCCAGGTAAATTAGTTACTGGAAACTCCACCAAAAATTGTTTTTTTTTATTTACATTTTGAGATATTTTACAGAATGAAATGAAATTTACACATTATATGTTCACAAAAACAACTCATGTAACTTACCTACATTCAGAAGGACCATCACTATGAAATAGAATAGAAAAAGAGTAAGTAATGGAAAATCCTTATAGATTACTGTATAATTTATCTCATATCTATCACATATTTATCTATCTCACATCTATCTATCTATCTATTATCTATCTATCACATATTTATCTATCTCACATCTATCTATCTATCTCTCTATTATCTATCTATCTATCTATCACATATTTATCTATCTATCTATTATCTATTTATCTATCTCTCATATCTATCTATCTATCTATCTATCTATCTATCTATCTATCTATCTATCTCATATCTATCTATCTATCTATCTATCTATCTATCTATCTCCTATCTATCTATCTATCTATCTATCTATCATCTATCTCCTATCTATCTATCTATCTATCTATCTATCCATCCCATATCTATCTATCTATCTATCTCATATCTATCTATCTATCTATCCATCCCATATCTATCTATCTATCTATCTATCTATCTATCATCTATCTCCTATCTATCTATCTATCTATCTATCTATCTATCTATTCTATCTATCCATCCCATATCTATCTATCTATCTATCTCATATCTATCTATTATCTATCTCATATCTATCTATCTATCCATCCCATATCTATCTATCTATCTATCTATCCATCCCATATCTATCTATCTATCTATCTATCTATCTCATATCTATCTATCTACTAAACAGAAAATGTCAGCAGCACTAGATAAGCCATAAGACATAAAATGAACATGAAATGAACATATGAAGAAGTAAAAAAGCATAACTGCTATGTAGTAAGTAATATGGAAGCTCTTAGCGCATATAAATGATCATAAATATGTCGGGCTCATCCACCAACGATCAAGGTGGCCTCCTCTGGGAATCTAGCACTCCTGTTCACACTGGTGCAGCTTCTGACCAGGTATGATGTTCTCCTGATATGGGCCTGCCGGTTTATGTAGGATGCAGGTCAGTGTTAGTGTAGGACTCATCCGATTGGAAGCCACCTTGATCGTTGGTGGATGAGCCCGACATATTTATGATCATTTATATGCGCTAAGAGCTTCCACTTTATATACTTTATATACTACATAGCAGTTATGCTTTTTTACTTCTTCATATGTTCATTTCATGTTCATCTTATGTCTCATGGCTCATCTAGTGCTGCTGCCATTCTCTGTTTAGTATTTAATTAGCCAGCAGGTAGCTTGCACCTGACTCTCACCTGTAGGAGGTGCTGTCCGTTTTTTGCAATTATCTATCTATCTATCTATCTCATATCTATTTCATAGTATCTATCTATCTATCTATCTACTCTATCTATCTATCTCTATCTATCTATCTATCTATCTATCTATCTATCTATCTATCTATCTATCTCATATCTATCTATCTATCTATCTATCTATCTATCTATCTCATATCTATCTATCTATCTATCTATCTATCTATCTATCTATCTATCTATCTATCTATCTATCTATCTATCTATCTATCTATCTATCTATCTATCTATCTCTATCTATCTATCTATCTATCTATCTATCTATCTATCTATCTATCTCTATCTATCTATCTATCTCTATCTATCTATCTATCTATCTATCTATCTATCTATCTATCTATATCTATCTATCTATCTATCTATCTATCTATCTATCTATCTATCTATCTATCTATCTATCTATCTATCTATCTATCTATCATATCTATCTATCTATCTATCTATCTATCTATCTATCTATCTATCTATCTATCTATCTATCTCTATCTATCTATCTATCTATCTATCTATCTATCTATCTATCTATCTATCTATCTATCTCTATCTATCTATCTATCTATCTATCTATCTATCTATCTATCTATCTATCTATCTATCTATCTATCTTCTATCTATCTATCTATCTATCTATCTATCTATCTATCTATCTATCTATCTATCTATCTATCTATCTATCTATCTATCTATCTATCTATCTATCTATCTATCTATCTATCTATCTATCTATCTATCTATCTATCTATCTATCTATCTATATCTATCTATCTATCTATCTATCTCATATCTATCTATCTATCTACTTCTATCTATCTATCTATCTATCTATCTATCTATCTATCTATCTATCTATCTATCTATCTATCTATCTATCTATCTATCTATCTATCTATCTATCTATCTATCTATCTATCTATCTATCTCATATCTATCTATCTATCTATCTATCTCATATCTATCTATCTATCTATCTATCTCATATCTATCTATCTATCTCATATCTATCTATCTATCTCTATCTATATCTATCTATCTATCTATCTATCTATCTATCTATCATCTATCTATCTATCTATTTATCTATCTATCTATCTCATATCTATCTATCTATCTATCTATTATCTATCTATCTATCTATCTATCTCATATCTATCTATCTATCTATCTATCTATCTCATATCTATCTATCTATCTATTTATCAATCATTAAGATAACTCATAAATAGCTGAATACAATATTGAAAGGGCAATCTGGTGCTTGTTACATTAAGGTTCATACAGATTTACAGATTTCAGGTCACTACGTAAATTGCTAATATGAAACCTAAAGAGAAAATAAACACAACAATTTTAAGAGCAACTAATCATAGAAAATAATACATAACATTATTCATCCCACTAAATGGTATTGGTATTTTTCTCTACTTAAATATAATTAAAATTATTTAGTTACTACATATAGTTATTTTTCACTTTTCACAAGGAGCACAACTAAAGGATAAACAAATATAATGTAAAACCAGGTAAAAATCTTAATAATCAACATACTGTAAGTCATTATCATTCATTAAATATTAAGTTGTTTTACAAAATTTTTATCAATTTTCTTTTTACATTCAAATTCTACACAGGAGCAGATCACACCTGGTAAAATAGTGTAACATGATTACACAATAATAGCAGTACTACCAAAAATCATGACAGTCTTTACCAGGAACTGGAATTGTCTCTCAATTTCTTAGGCTACTTTCACACTAGCGTTTTTAAATTCCGGTATTGAGTTCCGTCAAAGGGGCTCAATACCGGAAAAAAACGCTTCAGTTTTGTCCCCATTCATTGTCAATGGGGACAAAACTGAACTGAAGACAACAGAGGCTCCTAGAAGCATTCCGTTCCGTCTTCAGACCGGAGAACAAACCACAGCATGCTGCGGTTTGCTCTCCGGTCCAGGCATCCGCACCAAGACGGATCCGGAATGACCCCCAATGCAAGTCAATGGGGACGGATCCGTTTGGTGTGGACACACCAGTAATCCGGATCTGTCCTCCATTGATTTCCAATGGGGGGTCATTCCGGATCCGGCAACATACACACAGACATACATACAGACATAGACACAGACATACATACAAACATACAGACATACATACATACAAACATACATACATACATACATACAGACATACACACAGACATACAGACATACATACACACAGACATACATACAAACAAACATACATACATACATACATACAGACATACATACATACTCACATACTCCCGGGACACCGGCAGAACGTCTTCACGCGCCTCCTGCGCGCTGCGATGACATTTCCCCCACTGCGCCCAGCAGAGGGCGCTGTGGGGAATCGTCATCACTGCGCGCAGGAGGCGCGTGAAGACGTTCTGCCGGCGTCCCGGGAGTATGTGAGTATGTATGTATGTCTGTATGTATGTCTGTATGTTTGTTTGTATGTATGTCTGTGTCTTGTTTTAATGTGTGTCATGTGTGGGGCCGGAGCGCTGCTCCAGCTCCACACATGTATAGCGTTAGCACGGATCCGTTGGCACCCTTTAGGTGCCGGATCCGTGCTAACGCTAGTGTGAAAGTAGCCTTAATCCTATAACGTCTCCCTGTACTAAAGTTCTCCACTTTGCGTAATGCCTTGGTTGGAAGGCTCCCCCTTGTGGTCACTGCTGGAATCCTCAGCATTCCACTGCAAAAAGTTAGAGAACCTGGCAGCAATTGTAGTTTACTTACAATTTTTTTTTTTAATTAATGAGGTAAGGTAAGAAATAAAGATGAGCGAGCATGCTCGAGTGCCATTTACGCATATTTACGTACGCATTTTAAAATCGGTACGCTAATCATACGCATATTTTAATCTGTACACAAATGCGTACGCATAGCGTACAAATTGTTAAAATGCGTACGCATTAGTGTACAGATTAAAATATGCGTATGATTAGCGTACCAATTTTAAAATGCGTACGCAAATACGCGAAAATGGCACTCGAGCATGCTCGCTCATCTCTAGTAAGAAACCTTCTAAAATATCATAGAAAAATGCCCTTTTCTCCATGTATTGGCCAATTCTTTCCCTCCCCTGCCTCCTGTAGTGTTCACTCATTCACAATTCACTGTTGAAAAATGTATACATAATGTATATACTCTGAGAGATCACATTATAGTTGCTGCCCATAGAAGTCTATGAAGATGAAAAGTGAGACACCACTGAGAAATCATGTTATAATTGCTGCTCATAGAAGTCTATGAAGATGAAAGGTTGGACACCACTGACAGATCATGTTATAATTGCAGCTCGTAGAAGTCTATGAAGATGAAAGGTGGGACACCACTGACAGATCATGTTATAATTGCAGCTCGTAGAAGTCTATGAAGATGAAAGGTGGGACACCACTGACAGATCATGTTATAATTGCTGCTCGTAGAAGTCTATGAAGATGAAAGGTGGGACACTACTGAGGGATCATGTTATAATTGCTGCTCATAGAAGTCTATAGAGACAGGAGATAAATTGCAGATTCAGAGGTGCACACACACAGAGACAATGCTGCTCACAAGTAAGTGTTTTACTGTATCACCCCAAAGCTAGATTGATCGCTACACTTCTCTAGCTACACATTACTGCTGTATAATGTCTTCCATGGTCCTGCTGCTTTTTAGGGTGTGCTACATATAAAAATCAGGGACAGGAACTTCTCTATATCTGCAATCCAAAAAGACACTCCTGTCTGGCTATGAGATGAGGGTCGTGAACAGAGGAACATATGAGACCTGTAGCTTGTAATGAGCAGTACTTATATGACATAATTGAACCCCTTCTGCTCACCATCAGATGGGGAATGAAAGACATGAAGATCTTGGTACTTACAGAGTAATAACACAGATGTTTCTGGGGACATGATGGATGGAGAGAATTTGGAATGGTTGGGTGGATGGATGGATGGAGATAATTCTGTTGTATCTGAAAAGAGAACTTAATTTTAGTCCTTATGTTCCCATGAAATACCGGAAGGGAGGAAGGAAGGAGAATGGTGAAATATTAACTTGCAGCAGATGATGTGTTGTGTAGTTTTTATACAGGAAGGTTTAAGGTGTGCAATAAAAATATGATAAAACATGAAATGGATTATCCAGACATATGAGAACAGGAGTCATATATACTGTGTCTTCTATACATGATCATCTAAACCCAAACTGTAGACATTTCTACTAATAAAGGGGTCATTCATAGAGACATAGTAATATAGTTGATGAGGCTGAAAAATTACATCTGTCCATCCAGTTTGGCCTGTTATCCTGCATATTGCTCGAGTGGAAGGTCCCTGTGAGGTAGAAGCCAAATTTAATCAGTTTTGGGGGGAAAAAAACCTTCCAATCAGAATTACTCCCTGGATCAACGACCCCTCTCTAGTAATTATAACCTGTAATATTATTACCTCCAGAAATACATCCAGGCCCCTCCTGATCTCTTATAGTGAACTTACCATCACCACCTCCTCAGGCAGAGAGTTCCATAGTCTCACTGCTCTTACCGTAAAGAGTTCCATAGTCTCACTGCTCTTACCGTAAAGAATCCTCTTCTATGTTTGTGTACAAACCTTCTTTCCTCCAGACGCAGAGGATGTCCCCTCGTCACAGTCACAGTCCTGGGGATAAATAGATGATGGGAGAGATCTCTGCACTGACCTCTGATATATTTATACATAGTTATTAGATCTCCCCTCAGTCGTCTTTTTTCTAAAGTGAATAACCCTAATTTTGAGCTTGCTCCCAAAAAGTCGCCAGGTCCGGATGGCTTAACATCTGAGTTTTATAAGACCTTTAAGGACCCCTTAGTTCCCCTCTTGACTGAGGTATTCAATGAGTGCCTCTCCTCGGGTACTCTGCCAAAGTCAATGAGGAGGTCGGCCCTGATCATTCTGTCAAAGGGTAAAGATCCATTCCACATTGAGAACTGGCGTCCCATAGCGCTCCTCGGTGTGGACAGAAAGATTCTGGCAAAGGTGCTATTTAATCGGTTGGTGAAGTTTGCGCCCCAGCTCCTTTCTGGGGCCCAGCATTGCTCTGTTCCAGGCCATAGTACTTTTAGTGCTGTGCTCAGTGTCCGAGAGGCCGTGGAGCAGGGCAGGGCAGGTCACTGGAAGGGGTACATGCTGTCCTTGGATCAGGCAAAAGCTTTTGATCGCGTTGACCACAAGTACCTCTGGTCTGTCCTTCTGAGATATGGCCTGCCGGGGGGGGTTTGTTGATTGGCTTAAGACCTTGTACGCAGGGGCAGAGAGTTTCCCTCTTGTGAACGGTTGGATTGGCCGCCCTTTTGAGGTGAAATCTGGGGTTCGTCAGGGTTGTCCTTTGAGCCCGCTATTGTACGTGTTTGCGATTGATCCCTTCCTTAGGAGGGTCGATCGTGGAACGTTGGCGGGTGTCGGGATGGACCAGGCGGCTCTGGAGACCACACTAAGGGTGGTAGCGTATGCCGATGACGTAACTATCTTTGTGTCTTCGAGAGGGGAGGCAGAGTGGGTGCTGTCAGAGGTAGAACGCTACTCAGAGTCATCTGGGTCCAAGATCAATCGGGATAAGTGTGAGAGTCTCTGGCTGGGAGAAGGAGATCCTGGTTTTGATCTCCCGGACACCCTTCCAGAGCCCCAGGAGTCTACAAAAGTCCTTGGCATTGAATTTGGCCAGGGGGATTACCCCATCAAAATTGGGATAGCAGGCGTAAGATTGCCGCTCAGAAGGTGGACCAGTGGAAGGGTTGGTCTTTGACCCTCAGGGAAAGGGTGAACATTATCAAAACCTACCTGATCCCGTTGCTGTTATATCTGGGCAGTGTGTGCGTCTTGCCAGAACCTCTCTGGACTCGGGTCTACAGTCTGTTCTTCCAGATGTTATGGGGAAATAGACTGAACCTTGTCAAGAGGGAGGTTACTTACCGTACGAGGAGACTAGGAGGGTTGGATATGGTCAACCCTGTGGTGTTCCTGGTGAACACCTTTATTAAGATCAATCTGGCAAACCTCTGTAAAGAGAGGGCTCCTCCGTGGGTAGTCTCCTGTCGGGGATGGTTTCGGCCTTTCTTCCAGGAATGGGAGACAGGAGGGAAAGTGAAGGATCTCCGCACGCCACATGGGCATCTCCCGGCTTATGCTACCCTGGTTCTGAAGGTATTATGTCGGTGGGGTCTGGGGATGTGGGAAATCAGGACTCAGTCAAGGAAACTCCTTGACCAGAGGGTTCTGTTGACCCATTTCCAGAAACCTCTGGCCCTCAGGGACTGCCCAAGTCGGGATCTGAGGGTTGGGTTACGGCTTTTGAATTCCATCAGGATCCCTTTGAAGTTTCTTGACTTGACTTGGCGCTGCTTCCACGGGAAACTGTGTGTGAGGGACAATCTGAAGTGTAGGAGCTTAGAGGACAGGGGGTGTCCCCGAGAGGAGTGCGGTGATGTGCTGGAGAGCATGGACCACTTCCTGCTTCTGTGTCCCTTCAACACAGAGGTTTACACCAGGGTGGGGAGCTCCATTGGCTGGCCTAGGCTGGTCACCCTCTCCTATGCGGAATGGGCCTATGGAGCATTCAGACACCTGGGTAGTAGGGACCGCTGCACTTTATTCCTAGTCAGCTCAGTGGTCAGGTACTACACGTGGCACGCACGGTGCTTAGTCTCGACGTAGCGCAAAATCCTCCCCGTGGATGAGGTGATTAGGAACATTCTTGGAGACCTGGTGAAGGTGCGCTCTCTGGAGTACGAGAGGTTGGGGGCGGGTAGAGCCTCTCTCCTCTGGAGGGGTTTTGCCTTTGGGGTACCCTAGCCTATTGTCTCCCTTTCTGGTGGTGGGCTGATCCTTACACTCTAGATTTTTGTTTTGATGGCTGTATGAGGACATAGGGCTCGCAGGCGCCAAACTTGGGCTTTAATGGTTGTGTGTGGCTGAAAAGCCTCACTGTGGGTGGTGCGGGTGGTCTGCCATGGGTTTTAGTGTATATGTCTATGTGTATATTTGTATATAATTTGTATATAATTTGTATATGTTTATTTATATAGTGATGTATATTTTCTTATGTGAGCTTTGGGTGTAGTGTCAGGTTGGGTGGTGGGTAATTGCGGGGAGGGTGTCATGGGACTTTGGGGACTTTTGGACTTTTTCAGGTAAAAGAGAAAATCCTGGGCTGGTTCATGGACGTCTGTTATCATGTGCTGGGGGCATGGGATGCGGGACCAGCTCAGGGCCCAAAAAAATAAAAAAAAAATAAAAAAAATAAAAAAATGTGTTGTATTAGGGTGTTGGTGTGTGGGATTTTTAAAAGTAAGTAAGTTTGTTTCATATTTGCTGTGTTTAGGTAAAGTGTAACCGGATCAGGAAGGTTAGTGCATTGTTATAAATATTGTTATGTAAATTGTAAATACTGTATATATTGTATATAGTGGGTGTTCTGTGGGGGGCGAGTGTAGGGCTGGACTGGTGTTATCTGAGGTGTTATCTGAGGTGCTTTATGTCCTGTATATTTGGTTTGTGTTTGGTGTCATGTTTTGGTGTGATTTCTGTATTTATTTATTTGTAATGTTTTTAAAATTTTAATAAAAGAAATACAGGATGTAACTCAGGATCAGTACAGGATAAGTAATGTATGTACACAGTGACTGCACCAGCAGAATAGTGAGTGCAGCTCTGGAGTATAATACAGGATGTAACTCAGGATCAGTACAGGATAAGTAATGTATGTACACAGTGACTGCACCAGCAGAATAGTGAGTGCAGCTCTGGAGTATAATACAGGATGTAACTCAGGATCAGTACAGGATAAGTAATGTATGTACACAGTGACTGCACCAGCAGAATAGTGAGTGCAGCCTGGAGTATAATACAGGATGTAACTCAGGATCAGTACAGGATAAGTAATGTATGTACACAGTGACTGCACCAGCAGAATAGTGAGTGCAGCTCTGGAGTATAATACAGGATGTAACTCAGGATCAGTACAGGATAAGTAATGTAATGTACACAGTGACTGCACCAGCAGAAATAGTGAGTGCAGCTCTGGAGTATAATACAGGATGTAACTCAGGATCAGTACAGGATAAGTAATGTATGTACACAGTGACTGCACCAGCAGAATAGTGAGTGCAGCTCTGGAGTATAATACAGGATGTAACTCAGGATCAGTACAGGATAAGTAATGTATGTACACAGTGACTGCACCAGCAGAATAGTGAGTGCAGCTCTGGAGTATAATACAGGATGTAACTCAGGATCAGTACAGGATAAGTAATGTATGTACACAGTGACTGCACCAGCAGAATAGTGAGTGCAGCTCTGGAGTATAATACAGGATGTAACTCAGGATCAGTACAGGATAAGTAATGTATGTACACAGTGACTGCACCAGCAGAATAGTGAGTGCAGCTCTGGAGTATAATACAGGATGTAACTCAGGATCAGTACAGGATAAGTAATGTATGTACACAGTGACTGCACCAGCAGAATAGTGAGTGCAGCTCTGGAGTATAATACAGGATGTAACTCAGGATCAGTACAGGATAAGTAATGTATGTACACAGTGACTGCACCAGCAGAATAGTGAGTGCAGCTCTGGAGTATAATACAGGATGTAACTCAGGATCAGTACAGGATAAGTAATGTATGTACACAGTGACTGCACCAGCAGAATAGTGAGTGCAGCTCTGGAGTATAATACAGGATGTAACTCAGGATCAGTACAGGATAAGTAATGTATGTACACAGTGACTGCACCAGCAGAATAGTGAGTGCAGCTCTGGAGTATAATACAGGATGTAACTCAGGATCAGTACAGGATAAGTAATGTATGTACACAGTGACTGCACCAGCAGAATAGTGAGTGCAGCTCTGGAGTATAATACAGGATGTAACTCAGGATCAGTACAGGATAAGTAATGTATGTACACAGTGACTGCACCAGCAGAATAGTGAGTGCAGCTCTGGAGTATAATACAGGATGTAACTCAGGATCAGTACAGGATAAGTAATGTATGTACACAGTGACTGCACCAGCAGAATAGTGAGTGCAGCTCTGGAGTATAATACAGGATGTAACTCAGGATCAGTACAGGATAAGTAATGTATGTACACAGTGACTGCACCAGCAGAATAGTGAGTGCAGCTCTGGAGTATAATACAGGCTATAACTCAGGATCAGTACAGGATAAGTAATGTATGCACACAGTGACTGCACCAGCAGAATAGTGAGTGCAGCTCTGGAGTATAATACAGGATGTAACTCAGGATCAGTACAGGATAAGTAATGTATGTACACAGTGACTGCACCAGCAGAATAGTGAGTGCAGCTCTGGAGTATAATACAGGATGTAACTCAGGATCAGTACAGGATAAGTAATGTATGTACACAGTGACTGCACCAGCAGAATAGTGAGTGCAGCTCTGGAGTATAATACAGGCTATACTCAGGATCAGTACAGATAGTAATGTATGCACACAGTGACTGCACCAGCAGAATAGTGAGTGCAGCTCCTGGAGTATAATACAGGATGTAACTCAGGATCAGTACAGGATAAGTAATGTATGTACACAGTGACTGCACCAGCAGAATAGTGAGTGCAGCTCTGGAGTATAATACAGGATGTAACTCAGGATCAGTACAGGATAAGTAATGTATGTACACAGTGACTGCACCAGCAGAATAGTGAGTGGCAGCTCTGGAGTATAATACAGGCTATAACTCAGGATCAGTACAGGATAAGTAATGTATGCACACAGTGACTGCACCAGCAGAATAGTGAGTGCAGCTCTGGAGTATATACAGGATGTAACTCAGGATCAGTACAGGATAAGTTAATGTATGTACACAGTGACTGCACCAGCAGAATAGTGAGTGCAGCTCTGGAGTATAATACAGGATGTAACTCAGGATCAGTACAGGATAAGTAATGTATGTACACAGTGACTGCACCAGCAGAATAGTGAGTGCAGCTCTGGAGTATAAATACAGGATGTAACTCAGGATCAGTACAGGATAAGTAATGTATGTACACAGTGACTGCACCAGCAGAATAGTGAGTGCAGCTCTGGAGTATAATACAGGCTATAACTCAGGATCAGTACAGGATAAGTAATGTATGCACACAGTGACTGCACCAGCAGAATAGTGAGTGCAGCTCTGGAGTATAATACAGGATGTAACTCAGGATCAGTACAGGATAAGTAATGTATGTACACAGTGACTGCACCAGCAGAATAGTGAGTGGCAGCTCTGGAGTATAATACAGGATGTAACTCAGGATCAGTACAGGATAAGTATGTATGTACACAGTGACTGCACCAGCAGAATAGTGAGTGCAGCTCTTGGAGTATAATACAGGATGTAACTCAGGATCAGTACAGGATAAGTAATGTATGTACACAGTGACTGCACCAGCAGAATAGTGAGTGCAGCTCTGGAGTATAATACAGGCTATAACTCAGGATCAGTACAGGATAAGTAATGTATGCACACAGTGACTGCACCAGCAGAATAGTGAGTGCAGCTCTGGAGTATAATACAGGATGTAACTCAGGATCAGTACAGGATAAGTAATGTATGTACACAGTGGACTGCACCAGCAGAATAGTGAGTGCAGCTCTGGAGTATAATACAGGATGTAACTCAGGATCAGTACAGGATAAGTAATGGTATGTACACAGTGACTGCACCAGCAGAATAGTGAGTGCAGCTCTGGAGTATAATACAGGATGTAACTCAGGATCAGTAACAGGATAAGTAATGTATGCACACAGTGACTGCACCAGCAGATAGTGAGTGCAGCTCTGGAGTATAATACAGGATAACTCAGGATCAGTACAGGATAAGTAATGTATGCACACAGTGACTGCACCAGCAGAATAGTGAGTGCAGCTCTGGAGTATAATACAGGATGTAACTCAGGATCAGTACAGGATAAGTAATGTATGTACACAGTGACTGCACCAGCAGAATAGTGAGTGCAGCTCTGGAGTATAATACAGGATGTAACTCAGGATCAGTACAGGATAAGTAATGTATGTACACAGTGACTGCACCAGCAGAATAGTGAGTGCAGCTCTGGAGTATAATACAGGATGTAACTCAGGATCAGTACAGGATAAGTAATGTATGCACACAGTGCTGCACCAGCAGAATAGTGAGTGGCAGCTCTGGAGTATAATACAGGATGTAACTCAGGATCAGTACAGGATAAGTAATGTATGTACACAGTGACTGCCACCAGCAGAATAGTGAGTGCAGCTCTGGAGTATAAATACAGGATGTAACTCAGGATCAGTACAGGATAAGTAATGTATGTACACAGTGACTGCACCAGCAGAATAGTGAGTGCAGCTCTGGAGTATAATACAGGATGTAACTCAGGATCAGTACAGATAAGTAATGTATGTACACAGTGACTGCACCAGCAGAATAGTGAGTGCAGCTCTGGAGTATAATACAGGATGTAACTCAGGATCAGTACAGGATAAGTAATGTATGTACACAGTGACTGCACCAGCAGAATAGTGAGTGCAGCTCTGGAGTATAATACAGGATGTAACTCAGGATCAGTACAGGATAAGTAATGTATGTACACAGTGACTGCACCAGCAGAATAGTGAGTGCAGCTCTGGAGTATAATACAGGATGTAACTCAGGATCAGTACAGGATAAGTAATGTATGTACACAGTGACTGCACCAGCAGAATAGTGAGTGCAGCTCTGGAGTATAATACAGGATGTAACTCAGGATCAGTACAGGATAAGTAATGTATGTACACAGTGACTGCACCAGCAGAATAGTGAGTGCAGCTCTGGAGTATAATACAGGATGTAACTCAGGATCAGTACAGGATAAGTAATGTATGTACACAGTGACTGCACCAGCAGAATAGTGAGTGCAGCTCTGGAGTATAATACAGGATGTAACTCAGGATCAGTACAGGATAAGTAATGTATGTACACAGTGACTGCACCAGCAGAATAGTGAGTGCAGCTCTGGAGTATAATACAGGATGTAACTCAGGATCAGTACAGGATAAGTAATGTATGTACACAGTGACTGCACCAGCAGAATAGTGAGTGCAGCTCTGGAGTATAATACAGGATGTAACTCAGGATCAGTACAGGATAAGTAATGTATGTACACAGTGACTGCACCAGCAGAATAGTGAGTGCAGCTCTGGAGTATAATACAGGATGTAACTCAGGATCAGTACAGGATAAGTAATGTATGTACACAGTGACTGCACCAGCAGAATAGTGAGTGCAGCTCTGGAGTATAATACAGGATGTAACTCAGGATCAGTACAGGATAAGTAATGTATGTACACAGTGACTGCACCAGCAGAATAGT
>ONZH01015600.1:0-29166 GCA_900303285.1 Rhinella marina | reverse complement strand
GCAGACACAAAAACACGTAGCATCTAGTATTAGCTATAACAAAGATTTTGATAATAAAGTAGCTATTTTATGAAAATATTTGCCTGTATTATATAGGACATTTTGGAAGTACAATTTTTAGCAAAGCGAGCAAGTACTATAGGTAATATAGTGTCACCTAGATATTTCAAAGCCATTTTAGGAAGTAAAAAAACTTGGCTTCACAGAAAGGGTATTTATAAATGTGCTACTGCACATTGTGGGACATGTAGATTTACAGTATTAAAAACTGAATAAAGAAGATATGTTTTATGGAAGTACTGGAGAAGTGGATGTATTTTTCTGCATAGGTATTACTGATATGGAAGTGTAATAGAAGTCAGTTAAACTTTCTAGGATTATAGATTGGCATATATATATTTCTGTTGAAGAAGCATTTGCATTGTTGCTCACTTTGTCCTTTTTTCAGGGGTCTCGCTAGGGCTTTCTATCCGGGGCTGGGTCCCCGAATCAAACTAACACTGCCCGAACATCGGGAGACTGTTTGTTACTGTACTGCACTATTCACTTACTCCATGGTGTCATAGAATCCAAGTTAATCAAATAATGATATATCACGAACACATATAAATTGAATAGTTTACTTTATTTATATTAATAATAATAAATAGTATTTGGATGGTAAAGGCCACGGTGCTTAATGTTACCAATTAAAATATATACTTAAAAATTACCAATTAATACTTCTAGTAGTCCACCCTATAAAGGGTGACTTTACCCCTTCACTAAGTACCGTGACAAAAAAGGGGGAGGGTGGGTGGGGATCTTCTGTTCTGTCGCTGCATGAATGCGCAGCACTAACCGTTTCCTTTTCTTTTATAGGTACCTCCACGAGATCTTCTGGGACTCCTCCAATCAAGTCTCTTCTCCTCGAGGAAGATGCTCGTTCCACTCCACCTAATCAGGTAAGTTTACATATATAGCACCTCTTGCACATGCAAATAGAGGCTTCATGACACCATGACTCCCCTATTTGCATCCGCAATCAGGTACGTACATGGTGTCATAGAATCCAAGTTAATCAAATAATGATATATCACGAACACATATAAATTGAATAGTTTACTTTATTTATATTAATAATAATAAATAGTATTTGGATGGTAAAGGCCATGGTGCTTAATGTTACCAATTAAATTATATACTTAAAAATTACCAATTAATACTTCTAGTAGTCCACCCTATAAAGGGTGACTTTACCCCATAACTCCATATAGCCTGCTGTATGGCTAAAAAGCTCCGTGACCTCCTTCAATCATATTTTGTAAACCAACCACTAATATGTCTTGCCCAATTTCAGACAGAATATTACACTCTTTGTAAAGACCATCAGAAAAACCTTCGAGCTCCTCATGTCTGTAAGATTTTCCATTAACGGAAATCATGAATTTTTCTAATTTTTTATTAATTCTTCTACGAATTTTTTCCAAAAAAGCCATATTTCCAGCTTTCCAATTATAACGGGGGATAATTTCTGAAAAAATTAGTTTGGTGTTTGGAAACCTAGTGTGTAATTGAGTAAACATATTTTTTAATTCACTAATTAATTCGTGCGTTTTTGTTCTACCTACTTCAAACGATCCTGTATGTACAATTAAAATATCTGGAGGGAGATAGCTTTTTAGCTTTAACAAGCATTCTTGAAAAACATATTTTGCTCTCAATTGGATCTTATTCAACCAAAATATCTTTAAATTATCCTGAAAACCTAAAGAGTCCGATTTAAATCTGAAGAGGGATCTCTTTTTGGCTTCTTCAATAATTTCATTTCCGATTATCCAAACGCACCTCTGGGTATCTGAAAGAAGATAATGATAATTCAGGTCTAATATAAATCTTGTATCGGTTAGATGACCATCTACCAATTTTCTTTATGGTATTCTTATTAAGACCCAATTCTGCTGCTAACGTGGCAGCGCCGATTCTGAATGAGTGTGAAGATATTTTTTCTTTACTAAAACCTGCTTTTTCTTTGCATTTTTGTAATATATAATTAAATTGATATTTAGTGAGCGGGCTGAGGTCAGAATGCATAAATAATGGTCCTTTTATAAAAGATCTAACAGATAACCAGTTCTTAAAGGGTAAAACCGGACAGAGATTATTTGAAGAGAAAGAATGTAATCTAATATGTGTACCTTTTGCTGTTTGGTCAGTTTTTGATCTTTTTATTAATAAAATTAAATGATCTTTGAACAAGGATAAATCATTAATCATTAACGGAGCTTGACTATTTCTATTTGTTGCAGTGAATTCGCTTATACGGAGTGCTCCAAAGAAGGCAACTAGAAATGCCGCTTTAAAAAGAAAGGCCTCATAGCTAGAGGAACATAACATAGGTAAGTGAGACAAAAATATCTCCAACAAATTTAATGAAATTGGTCTCGTTCTATCTAACATAACTCTATTACTTTTCATGCCTTTTATGATTTGTTTTAATAAAAAACTGGAAGTTGTAGGTTCAACATTGAAAATTTTTTGAAAAAATGCAATACCTGACAATATTTTCTGAATATAACCAGGTTTCCTACCTGTTTTAAAAAGATCTAAGCAGAACAATATAATGTTTTTTGAATTCTTATCCAAATTTTCTAAACCGTTAACCATACAAAATTTTTTCCACATGTTCCATGCAGCTACATACGCAGCCCATGTATTTTGAGCTACTGATTTAGATAGTAACTCATTCATCAGTTCCATATCTCTTCCCAAAGATGTTGGGGGCAAGGAATTCCCGTCTCTGCTGCGTATGGGACCAACTTTCTGAACATCGTAAAGTTCTGTCGAGATAAAGAATCCGCTATAATGTTATTTTTACCTTCCAAATATTTTGCTTTTAACCATATATTGTTGTGAAGACAAGTAAGAGTAATCAATCTCAGTACATTTATTACCTCTTGGGATTTGGCTGATAAGCAATTTATTGCAAATACAACTCCTTTGTTGTCAGAGTTGATTAAAATACGTTTGTTTTTGAACTCTTTACACCAAATTGACAAAGCTATTAAAACTGGGAAGAGTTCCAGAAATACTATGTTTTTTATAAATGGTTGACCTAACCAGTGTGAAGGCCATTTTTCGGCTGACCATTGTTTTCCAAAGATAGTTCCGTATCCAATTGAACCAGCAGCGTCTGTATATAGCAATAAAGAATCGTTATCTACAAAATCTTCTTGCCAAATGGTTCTACCGTTGTAAGTTTCTAAAAACTTTAACCAAATTTTAATATCATCTTTTAACGGTTTTGTCAAGCGAATATGGGAGAAAGGAGATTTAACACCTCTAGTGGCGGCGTACAATCTTTTTGAAAAGACTCTGCCCATGGGAATTACTCTGGTAATAAAATTTAAAGATCCCAGGGCAGATTGAAGACGTTTCAAAGTCGTCTTTTTTGATAACAGTAATCTATTTAACAATAGGCAGGACGATTGGATTTTTTCGGCAGGTATTCTAAATTCCATACATGTAGTATCTATAGAAATACCCAAGAAGGTAATAACTTCAATTGGGTAAACCGTTTTTTCATCTGCTAGAGGTATATTGAAGTATGTAGCTACATTTTTGAATGTTTGAAGTAATTTAATACAATTGTCGGTACCGTGTTCACTGATAAATAAGAAGTCATCGAGGTAGTGTATAACATAACCTCCATTGGAGTGGTGTTCTACCATCCATTGTAAAAATGAAGAGAAGGCTTCGAAATAAAAACATGACAAGGAGAAGCCCATAGGGAGGGCCTTGTCGTAGTAAAATTTGTCCTTGAAATGAAAACCTAGAGAGTTATATCCTTCAGGTGATACCGGCAAAAGCCGAAATGCCGATTTGATATCTGTCTTTGCTAATAGGGAAAACCTACCAGCCTTTTTTAATAAAGACAGAGCATTGTCAAAAGAAGCGTAATTAACTGAAGTAACCTCTTTATCAATTAAATCATTTAACGAATGATGCTTTGGGTATGATAAATGATGGATTAATCTGTAACTATTTGGCTCCTTTTTTGGTACTAAACCTAGGGGAGATAAACGGAAGTTTAAAAACGGTGGAGAATTAAAGGGACCAGCTACTCTATTTTCAAGAATTTCCTTGTCAATTTTTTCTTGCCCTGAATTAGTATTTAGGTTAACAGATTTTAAATTGGGTACAATAGAACAACCCGTACCATTAAAAGGCGGAACGTAAAAACCTAGCTTAAAACTGTCAATTAGTATTTGAGACATCATTTTGTTTGGATAAAATCCTAAGCATTGAATGATTCTTGGTATGTTCAGAGGAGTCACCTGCTCTATTAGGCTCGGTGCTCTTGGTATTATGCCAATTCTGTTTTTTGTAACATTTGGTCGCTGAGTGGGAGCCGGAACAGAAACTGCATTCATGCTTATATTTACAGTTGTTTTGCCATTTGCAGAATGACTCATTAAATGCAAAGCAGATGCCTTTTTTGTTGAATTGAGTGCGAAAACTACTATTCCTTTGGGGTAACATCAAGTTTATCCAGAGGCCTACATCCTTTGATCCCCAATTTAATTCAGGATAAACTGCTAATTTCTGACGAAAAGATTCATCATAGTTTAGCCAAGCTGTACCTCCAAAGTTCTTGTGGGCCTCTAGTATGCTGTCTAAATGGTGGAAAAGACCGCTGCATAAATTTGGGTGCTTTTCACCTATAACCGCAGCGTAAATGCAGAACGCTTGGAGCCAGTTATAAAAGGATTTTTGTTGACTTCTTTTTCTCTCTTCTTCGTCTTTTTTATCTGGTTTTAAATTATCTTTGACTGAAGGTAGAAGAGTAAAAACATCAATATACTCTTTATTCCAAATTTTTTCTTTAATTTGCCGTGTAAGATGAAATCCAAGAGGAGAAATCTGACACGGCATAGCTTCTTTTAAGGCGGTTTCTTTTATCCCGCTATTGTCTAATGTGGGAATAAAAGTTTTTTCTTTGGACAGAATAGTAGAATTATCAAAAACCTGAGGATTAGCATTAAAGATTTCTAAATCCTTTTGACTCTCGACGTCAGAGTGACTGTCCGGGACAGACCAAACTAACATAGGTTTTTTGTTAATTTCTTTGGAAGATAAAAAGGAAAGGAAATCTTTAAACATTTGAATTTTTTCCGTAGGAAAATTAAAAGAGTTGTTAAAATTGTCTTTAGCAAGGGGCTCAGTGCACTGCAAATAGCAGTCACTTTTAGAGGCATATGAAGGGTTAAACTGCTCACCATCTTGAAGTCTAACGGCAGATGTCTCGTTCAGCTTGCTACGATGCTTTCTGCTGGCAGCTGTTGGAGACCGTTGGGCAGCTGCATAACGATGGCTGTCTCTGCTTCTCGCGCCTGATGGCGCAGAAGTTAATCCTCTCTTTCTTGTAGGGATCTGTGGGGGAGAAAAAGCCCTTTTCTCCTTCCTGGATCTCTTTGAAGGAGGTGGTGAGACCGGAGCATCGCTGTGCAGCTGCACAGCGATGATGTCATCTGAAGCTGTCGGCTCTGCGCTCAGCATAGGGACTGCAGCGTAGACCGGATCAATGGATTGTAGATCGTCGGAAGGTAAGTTCATTTCTAAGCATTTCTTTAGCCAGTTTTCACCTCCTCTTGACTCAGCTTTGTTTATAAGCTGCTTGAGGAGGTCTTCCATGTTAGCGCAGGTAAGTGATCTTCTGTTCTGTCGCTGCGTGAATGCGCAGCACTAACCGTTTCCTTTTCTTTTATAGGTACCTCCACGAGATCTTCTGGGACTCCTCCAATCAAGTCTCTTCTCTTCTCCTCGAGGAAGATGCTCGTTCCACTCCACCTAATCAGGTAAGTTTACATATATAGCACCTCTTGCACATGCAAATAGAGGCTTCATGACACCATGACTCCCCTATTTGCATCTGCAATCAGGTACGTACATTACACTGCCTGGGTGCCGGCGCCATCTAGTGAACTACAGACTGCAAGCCAGATCAGGGCACAGATGGTGCACACACAGCAGTCTAGAAGAAGGCTCCTCCTCCCAGCCTGCTCCCAGCCAGAGGAGCCGACACTGCTGTAAGAATTGCTAGTTAGAGCCCCCTACCCCCTCCCCTCTCTTATTCCTTGGCTAGCTGTGGTGCCTGTTAACCCTTACCCTCTTATCCACCAGCTGGTGTTTATGCAGCCAGACATTCCCAGGGCTGGTGTAAAATGGTGCAGCTCTGTAGTCAAGGCCTAGGTAGGAGAGGGAGGGGGAGGGTTGTCAGGCCATGCAGTGCTTACACCTAGACACGTTATGGTGCTCAGTCCTGCCTTGTACTCCTCCTCTAGCTGCAGAACTGCCCTTACAATTCATGATGGAGCACCAGGAATCCTGCTTAAATGTAAGTGTGTGATGTGTAATATGCAATGGTGTGTGTGATGTGTAGTATGTAATGGTGTGTGATGTGTAATATGTAATAGTGTGTGTGATATATAATATGTAATGGTGTGTGTGATGTGTAATATGTAATGGTGTGTGATATGTAATATGTAATGGTGTGTGTGTGATGTGTAATATGTTATAGTGGGTGTGATGTGTAATATGTAATGGTGTGTGATGTGTAATATGTAATGGTGTGTGATGTGTAATATGTAATGGTGTGTGCGTGATGTGTAATATGTAATGGTGTGTGCGTGATGTGTAATATGTAATGGTGTGTGCGTGATGTGTAGTATGTAATGGTGTGTGCGTGATGTGTAGTATGTAATGGTGTGTGATGTGTAGTATGTTCCTGCATGTAATACAGGATGTATTAAATGTACTTTATTTTGTACAGTGTATGGTGGCATCAATACCTGTATATACTATACAGCACTTATTAAGATTGACCCTAGTGTAGATTAAGAGAGGGGTCTGACAGAGAGCAGTCCTCTAGATCATCCGCCACAACCATTACTGTATTTGCCTTACATGCCGCAATCAGCATAGATTGGGGCATCTATGAATTGATAAGGAATGTCTGGTTTTATCTTAAAAAAAACTGCCAAAGAATAATACATTAATTATATTAATATGTACCAATTAGATTATAGCGCTTTAAGGTACTGGGGTAGAGGGGGGCCCACACTTCTCAGCTTCTCAACAGCTTGGGGCCCAAGGTACCCTTAATCTTCCCCTGGTGACGGCGCACAGAGTACTTTACTCTGTGCACTGTCACAGAGTGCATCACTCCACCAAGAGGAAAGGCCGCCGCTGTCCTAAAACAACTGCCAAGTTAGGCCCCTTGCAGATGAGCCCGATAGTCCGCAGTGCAGCTCCCATCCTGACCTTCCAGCACTGCTGGGGTTACATAGCATTATATTGATTTATGATGCTGTGTAACCCTTACAGTTCTGGAATGTATTAGATGACACTGCCATAATGCTATCACTGTTTACAGTGCTGGAAGTTCAGGATGGGTGCTGCGCTGCGCTGTGAATACCTGCACTTAAATACCGTCCACCCTCCCTACTGCTGAATCTTCTCTGTTGCTCGCTTCACTGGGGTGGGACGCTGCTTCTACTAGCAGCCAAGCAGTGCCTGCCCATCTCTCTCTTTCTGCCGTTATGCTTGCCCCTTGTGACGTCACTGACATGTCACATGACAATCTCACTGACCTGCCAGTAGCGGCCGGACTTCAATACTGCCAAAGAGTCTGGGCCCAAGTCTCTGCAGAGAAAAGGCGGCTGAAAGAGGTTGTCTGGACTGAATGTAGAAGATGATGACAGAGAAGATGTACATCGGAGGAGACACCACCTGGAAGCCCTGGATGTCAGAAGTATGTGCTGATGTGTAGCAAATACAGTACATGGCAGTGTGCGGGGGGAGGGTCAACTTAGAGGACTGGGCCATATTCACTGGGGTTTGGGCCCTGGATCTTTTGAGACCCTAGCAACGCCCCTGCCTTTTTGTAGATGCAAAAAGACTCTAAACCTTCCTTCTCACTTAAAGTTCTCACTAGAGCACCTCTACGAGTTTGGGAATCATTGGGCAAGTCTTCCACCATATGGTCATGCCCTTCCCCACTCACAAGTCTTAACGCACCTTACTGGGTGACTTGTTTGGAATTAATGCACCTTACTCCTTACCTGTTTGCACCTTGAAAGAGCCCTGATTGTGAAAAACATAGGATATATCTTAGTGGAGGGCACTCTTCCCAATCTCCCAACTTTGCAAGCCTACTTTCCCTCTCTTCGCTTACTCCAACTGACATACACACAACTATTCATTGGTTATAAGGTCTTTTTGAAGCAGAAGTCCCTATCTAGTACATGATTATGGTCTGCTATAACTTCTTTGGTTCCTAAAACTATCTCCAAGATCAATAGGAACCTTATTATGTCTTCTTCTGACAATCCTTTGCTATACATAGATGCACTGGAGAAGGAATTAGATTTGAAGCTGAAGTTTGTCAAGTCTATATAGCTGTGGCACATCTCATTGTATTAAACATCTGGAGACCAGGGGTCTTACATACTGTAAGATATTGTCAGGGTTCCCCTAGCTTAAAGATGCCTCTGTATCAGGAGTGCCACCCAGCCGGACCTCACAAACATCAGGGTACACAGGCAGAAGCTCCATCTGGCATGCAGGCATGATTATGTGAGCTGCTGTTCTACCAGTATAAAAGCCGGCACCTGCCGTGTGCAGGTTCAGCACAATTTCTTGTTGTTTGGCTCCCCCTACTGTTTCTTGCTATTATTAAAGACTGCCCTGGCTGTGACTTTCTGGATTGGACTTTGTGACTACGTTTTCAGCTTTTGGCGTTTGGTATCATATTTGATCTGGTTCTGACTCTTTGGTATGTTTTGGTGTTCTTGTTTGCCTCTGGCGTATTTGTACTGTGTTGACCGTTTGACTTTTGACCCTTTCTGTACTACTATTATTATTGTGTTTGTGCATCTGTTTGTCCCTGTATGTTTGTCGCCCTTCACATATTACAGTATAGGGACTGTCGTACAGTTGTGGGTCACTGCCTAGGGTGATCGGCAAGTAGGTGGAGATAGTGGGTCCAGGCAGTTTAGCGCTGCACTCTCCCTGTTTGCGTGTAATGGTAGTTGTTATACTGACATATATAGCACAGAGGGTCCAAAGTCAGGAGATTATTGAGGGGTCGCTAGGCAGTACCTCAGCTTCCCAGTCTATTGAACCTAAGATCAAGCTTCCAGAAAAATTTACGGTTTACAGAAAATTATCTTTTGCTTTTAAAGAGGGCTGCTAACTTTATTTCAGACTTAGGTCTTTTTCCTCCGGTTCCGAATAGCAGAGAGTGAGGATTGTTATTTCACTGCTACAGGGAGAACCCCAGGGGCCTTCTCGCTTCGCTCTGACTCTCCTGCATTTGCCTCAGTTTAAGTCAGTTATATGGCAAACTGGACAAATCAGCCTATGCCAAGAGTAAATTAGTCAATTTACTTCAAGATAGTGGTGGAATATTGTGCCAAATTTAGGAAATGGTGTATGGGCTCTGGTTGGAAACCCCCACATTAAGGTGCCTGTTTCATCAAGCTCTTTTACTGTTTAGTTACCCTAAACCCAATACCTTAAACGGGTTCCAGTTACTCAGATTTAATCCCTACTCTCCCAGTGCACCGCCCTTCTCTCGAAGAACACATGCAGCTTAGTGCCATCTCCCTCTCCTTGGAACAAAGAGCCCTCAGAAGACATCAGGGACTTTTTTTTTCTATTGAGGTTCCACCAGTCACTGGGTCAAGTAGTGTCCCAAATGCCCTCCATGGAATATGGAGATGGAGTCAAGTGAGGCTGGGGAAGGTATTTGGGGAAAAATATATTTAACTTCTAAGAGAATTATGTCACCTATTTGTATTTGGTTTGGGAATAAGAAATTGACATGGGAGGCTGTTGTTGATTGTGGGGCCGCAGAAAATTTCATAAGTGAAATTAAACAAATTCACATTGTCCCTTGATCTCCCGCTGTCTCCATTGCATTTTCCTGTTCAAGTGATGGCGATCAATTCTACCATCCTGGGGAAGCATGGTATTAAATTTTGTACACTAGAAATTACCATGTCGGGGTGGCCAGCAGCGGCGCTGAGAGGAAGCAAGCCTGCACAGCTCCGTCTAGATAAATTACATCTAACTCCATCCTTTGCCTCCCAGAGAGTTAAAACACCTAAAACATTAAGCCGGAGACCCAGTACAACACCAGATACAGCTGGGACCCGATCAGATCCCCCGAAGTGCCGCTGGGGCAACGATTCAACCAAGGCCTACTTGGCGGCCTATAGCACTGGCCTAAATTTACGGGGACCACGAGAAGAGGTCTCGTGCCGATAGCTCCCACCGACAACGAGGAGCCACAGCACAGGATTGCCGGCATAGAGGCATAAGTGCAGCAGAGCAGTCAAATATACCCACTGGAGGAGAGTACGTCTGAAAAATCCAAAACCCCAGCCGTGCCCGCCATCGTTAGAACCAGCCAGGTGAATTGGCCAGCGGGGAGAAGATTCGCCAGCCCGACCAGTGATACGCAAACTGTGAATACTTACATGAGCTGCCGGCGGGTCCTTCTCTGAGAATTGATCTCCACTTATTGGCAGCACTTTTCAGTACAGCCCTAGCCATATAAAAGCATTACCGGACGAACTGTGAGTTACATCCCCCCTTAAAGGGTTAACCTGACCACATAAGTGCACTAATTTTTCTTTTATTTCTTCTATATTTACGTTCACTTCTCCCTGCTCTGTCCTTCTCTGCACTCCCTCTATAGTTTTACAACAAGCTTTCTGGGCTGAACACAAAACTTCATGTAATGTGAATACGCCCCACTAGCCTCAGCTCTATACCAAAATTTTGCCTAACTTGTCACTATGGTAAAATACGGCAACAACAAAGGAAACGGAACCTCTGAGAAATTGGGCGGAATTAGAGGAGATATGGACAAATTTATGAAAAAAAATGCTCCCACCCCACAAAAACCGGTCACAACCTCTAGAACTCTATCCCCTGCTGAAGCTATGGGAATTTCCTCTACAGAAGAATCTGGTGATGAACTAACCAGTGACCCAGAACAGCTTTCACAGCCTGAGCTCCCTCTCTCTAGAGCTTTTTTGCAGAAAGCCTTAGACAAGGCCCTTACAAACGCACTACAACCCCTCTCAGATGACCTAAGTGATATTAAACAAGACCTCAAAACGCTAAGTCACAGAGTGGAATCACTAGAAAATCTTCAATCAGCAATCAGTGATCATACCACAGCTACAGTGGAGAATTTCCAAAAATGCCAGTCCTATCTCAATACCTTGTTCGACTATATTGAGGATCAAGATAATTGCGGCAGGAGGAACAACCTCCAACTCAAAGGTATTCCTGAATCCATTACCCAAGAATCCCTCTTATCTACTGTACAAGAAATATTTGTTACAGTCTTAGGGGAAGACCATCCAGATAGAATTGCCATCGAAAAAATACATAGATCGCTACGACCAAAACCTAAACCACAAGAACCTCCAAGAGACGTCATATGCCGCCTAATGGACTTTAGGGTGAAAGAAGCGATTTTGCGCCAACAGAGAGACGGGGGCACGTATCTATTGGAAAACCAAGAAGTGCATATATTCCAAGACCTAGCCCCCCTCACCTTGATGAAAAGAAGGGCTCTTAAACTAATTACAGAATCCCTCAGGTCCAAGAACGTTCCCTACAAATGGCTATTTCCGTTTGGCCTCCAAACCTCATTTGAAGGTAATAGATACACAATTAGATCTAGAGAGGACGCACTCAAGCTGTTGGACACCCTGGGTATACCGCAGACTGCACTGGAGGACTGGGCCCAAGTCAAAGATATATCTACAATATTGGCTGTTCCCACTCCCACTGCCTGGGAAACTGCCCAACATGAAAAATCCAACAGGATGAGAAGGCGATCGGGAAAGCTTACGCCAAAACGTCTACGCACTGAAAATGCCTGATAAGTTTACTGTTATTTTTAATAACAAAACCTAGCTGATTTATGTTCACTAGAAATATTATCACGCTTTCTTCATTGATGTTTAAGTTTGACAAGGTTTAACTACTAGGGTCCATGTGACAAGTTACTACTTTACTACGTTATATTATGGTGGTATGGAGAGGGGCTTTGATGATGTCAATTGACGACTCACTCCTCCTCTTGATACTATTTACATTTACCTCGTTAATTCTGTATAACTGTTTTGAAAGTTTCTACAGGCTTTTGAATATTTATCCTATTGTTCCTTTGTTTACCGTAACCCTTCTCTCTCCCTCTGACTCTCCCATCCCCTCTCTCCTACATCTTACAAGTATAGGTGGGCTTAGTGAGACGGAACCTCCAAGTGGATTGGGATCGTACACATTTGAGTATCAGCTACAGTTCATCTTCAACAACAATGACTGACATTAACGTGATATCGTACAATGTGCGAGGTATCAACGCTCTGGCTAAGAGAGGTCAGATCATGGCATACATGAAAAAGACACACATTGATATTTGTTTACTGCAGGAGACCCATTTCAAAAAGGGCCACATTCCTTCTATGAACAAATCTCACTACTCACAGTGGTTCCACAGTCCCTCTGCCTCTAGTGCATCGTGTGGTGTTAGTATTTGTGTGAGCCGGCATGTCCCTTTTACTTTGACCTCACAGATGTTAGATGCAGAGGGTAGATATGTTTTTGTAAAGGGTCATATTGCAAACCAAACCATAACCTTAGGCAACATTTATGCTCCGAACACCAACCAAGTCCCCTGGATTATCAAAGCACTCAAATCTTTCAATGATTTTGCTGAGGGATTGATAGTCTTGGGAGGTGATTTTAATGTTGCCTTAGATCCGATTAGGGACTCCTCGTCGGGAACCTCCTGCCTCTCCTTTAAAATACTAAGCAAACTTAAATACACATTAAACAATTTGGATTACAGAGCTATATGGAGATTCTTCAATCCTCAAAAGAACAACTACACTCACTTCTCCTCACCCCACCAATCTTACAGACGCCTGGACTACTTTTTCACTAAAACCGATACCCTCCAAAACTATTCTAATCCTAAAATACTTTCACATATTTTTTCAGATCACTCCCCGATTACAGTACAATTGCACATTTAGTCTTTACAAAGACAAAACCCTACATGGAAAATAAATGATACCATACTCAAACTGCCCCAACACTACAAGACACTGAAGGAAAAACTTACAGAGTTTTTTCAATTTAATGACTCAAAGGAAATCCCTATGCCTGTCTTATGGGAATCACATAAGGCCTTTTTCAGGGGAGAGTTCATCTCTTTAGCTACTCATGTTAAGAGGGCCAGGGAAAAACAAGTACGTGAATTACTACAGCAAATAACCGCATTAGAGAAAACTAAGAAAAGGTCTAAAGCTTTAGCCAATACCCAACTACTTTCTACTTTGCAATCTGAACTGAAGAATGTTCTAAATTTGCAATCTACGAAAACATATATTGCATACCAACACAAATTTTATGCACACGGCGATAAACCTACAAAGTTTATGTTTGCTCAAGTTAAAGCTAGTAAATCATATATCCCTGTGGTTCAATCTTCCGATAACACCAAACATTACACGACCCCTGCCATTGCTGAAGCCTTTAGGGAATTTTACTCAAAGCTCTACAATCTAAATAATGCTGACTCCCCCCAAGATAAGACTAACAAACAACACATCACCAAGCAATTCCTAGAATCTATAAAACTTCTGCAATTAACATCAACACAAGCAGAAGATTTATGTAAGCCTTTTACTCCCGAAGAAATATGTACTGCTCTTAAATCTGCCCCAAAAAACAAGTGCCCAGGACCTGATGGGTTGTCGCCTTATTACTACCTTACTTTTAAGGATATTGTCTTACCATATATGACCAAACTTTTTAACTCTGCACTAGTCAGCACCCCCTTACACCCTCAAACGTTAATGGCCCATATTTCTATTATACCAAAGGGTAAAGACCCAACTCAATGTGGCAGCTACCAGCCTATCTCATTATTGAACTCAGATGTCAAACTTTTTGCCTTTCTATTAGCAAACAGACTAAAACCATTGCTTTCTGGGCTGATTGACCCTGATCAAGTAAGTTTCATCCCCTCGAGAGAGGGCAAGGAAAACACGTATAGAATGCTTCAATTGATGTATTATACCAAAATGAATAAGATCCTGTCTGTGCTTCTTGGCACCGATGCGGAAAAAGCTTTCGACCGGGTGGATTGGAACTTTATGAGACAAGCTCTCCAAGCCTACCAGATCCCGGATCAATTTATTAACGCAATGTTCACAATGTATTCAGGTCCAACAGCCCATATAGCGGTCAATGGTCTGTTTTCGCAACCATTTAAGATTCTTAACGGTACGAGACAGGGATGTCCCCTCTCCCCGCTTCTCTTCGTTCTTACAATTGAGACCCTTCTGCAAAAAATACGTACATGTCCGGACATCCACGGCATATATTGTGGTGGTAGGGAACATAAAGTGGCTGCTTTTGCAGACGACCTCCTTTTAATATTGCGAGACCCCGCCCATTCTTTAGCACATCTCCAACCTATTTTTACGGCATTTGGACTGATCTCAGGTTTTAAGATTAATATGACTAAATCACAAATACTTAATATTTCACACTCTATAACTGTAGCATCTCAAATACGTGCCCAAACGCCATTTGATTGGTCGCTACCTACCTTGAAATATTTGGGTATAAACATCTCACCCTGTCAGAAAGACCTTTTTAGACTGAATTATACTCCCTTATTGAAGGACATAAGACGCATACTCCAGAACTGGGACTTACCTTACTCCTCTTGGATTGGAAGGAAAAATATGATATCCAGCCTCATAGTACCAAAACTGACGTACATGTTTCAAACCCTGCCAATAAGCATACCATCTTCATACTTTAGAGAGATCAAACAGGCCTTTGTCTCCTTTATATGGAAGCAAAAAAGACTGCGAACATCATACTCCATTTTAGTTAGATCTAGGTCACTAGGAGGTCTGGGTCTCCCAGATATTAAAACCTACTATGAGGCAGTACACCTAAGTAGGGAAGTTGATTTGCTGCGACAACCGAAGCAGAAATATTGGATTAAAATAGAAGAAAACCTATTGAAATTCCCCCTCAGACGTTTAGTTCTGTGGGAACATCTCCCCAATATCCTGCAAGGCCACCCTGGTATTTTTGCAAGGAATATGCTACTTGCCTGGCAAAAATACAATGCCATACACAAATTCACTCCAAAAAGTTCCACATTACTACAAACGAGAGATATAATTGATTTGAACGTACCTAACCCTTCAACCCTTACTATGCCGATCAGCTCTCTACTTCTAGAGGGACTGATCCCAACACTAGACGAGGCCAGAGATATTCTGAATCTCCCTGCATTGGATTTCCTCTCTTACTCCTCACTACAACGTTCTCTCAAAGTATTCGTCAAATCATATACTAACACTACTTCTCGGTCAAAATTTGAAACTTTCATTCAACAAAACAGACCACCAAAAAAACTTCTCTCTTACTTTTATCACACCTTACTGCATACACAGTTAGAAACTATAAGAAACTCCTCCTTCATTAAAGCTTGGGAAAAAGACTTGAATTTATCTTTCCTGGAAGAACAATTGAAACAAATCCTGATAGCACCTAAGACCTCATCTAGATGTATTAGGATTCAAGAGAACGGCTTTAAGATTCTGACCAGGTGGTACATGACCCCTGAAAAAATCAATAAAATAGACCATTCCTACCCAACCACTTGCTGGAAATGCAACTTAGAAGTAGGGTCTTTCTTTCATATGTGGTGGACTTGCAGTAAGGTTGTGCCCTTCTGGTCAGAGCTTACATCAACCATCAACTCAATTTGCAGCACAAACATAAGCATGTCGCCTGAGATTCTTCTTTTACTTCCACTACCAAACAGTATCCCCCTAAACACTAGATTGCTCCTCCGTCCCCTATTGACCTCAGCTAGGTTGCTTCTGGCTTCTTCATGGAAATCCCATATCTCACCCTCCATTTCCAAATGGACTGCCAAGGTGGACCAAATATACAGACTAGAGGAGATCTCATACTGGGAATTTAGAAACCATGAAAAGTTCGAAGCAATATGGCAACTCTGGATTACTTTTAAGAAAGCAGATGAGAAAAGACTTCAGCAACTTCATTAATCAACCTATTCCCCTATTAAGTGCAGCATTAATAAGGAACCTATTTATACTAACATATTAGCACTTTTTGCCACGGGATTTCATGGAAGCTAACATCTTGGAACCCGACTATCTGACCATTTGAAGTTAGGTCTGATACCATTCTTCCTACATCTAACATCAGAATATACATCCCCTCCTTTCCCCCCTCCCCTTCTTCTTTTTCTCCTGTTTACTCTAGTTTGTACTTGAAACCGAATATATAGATCATATTTTTAAAAGGAACTTCTGGTAGTAATTACAGTTACTTTCCCATTCAGCTGGGATCAGATTAGACTAGAAATGTTTACTTTAGAGAATAATTACAAAAATTGATAATTCTATCTTAGCAATATAGACCGATACAAGACACTGACATGGAGTAAGAATATATTCATAATTGTTTTCCTTTGAAGTTACATTTACTACCTTGTATACACCTTTTGGATTTGTACTTAGTATTCCCAATAACGTCCTGCGTGACGTATTTCACATTGCTCAAATGTTTTCGTCTCTTTGAATGCTACCCCATGTCATTGTCTGTTTCAAGTCTCTTTGCATACTTAATAAAAAGACAATTTGAAAGAAATTACCATGTCGGTAGGGGTCCTTCACTCTCAATTTGTTCATTTCTCGACACGAAGGAATTACTTGTTGATGTTCTGTTAGGTATTCCTTGGTTACAGGCTTATTACAGGTTATTAATTGGTAAACAGTGGAGTCAGATAGTTGGGGTAAAGAGTGTACTAATCATCTCTCTACTTTACCAATGGCTTTGCAAATGAAAATTTTTTGAAAATGATTCCTCTAAAATTGTCTAATATCATTAATAAATTTCAGCATGAATTTGTGAAACCTAGTTCTTATTTTCTTTCTCCCCACAGAGCCTATGACTGTGCGATCGACTTGATTCCGGGCTCCAAATTTCCGAAAGGGTGCATTTTTATTTTGTCGTGTTCAAAACATCAGGCCATAAAGGACTACATTAAAGAAAGTCCTTTTTCAGATCCAGGGAGCTAAATGGTTCACCAAGTTAGACCAACGAGGTGCTTATACCCTTAGCCTCATCAAGGAGGAGGATGAGTGGAACACAGTGTTTAATACCCCGGAGGGTCATTATTAGGGATGAGCGAACTTTTGAAAAATTCGATTCGGCTGATTCGCCGAATTTTACAATAAAATTTGTTTCATGACGAATTGTACCCCTCAGATGCCGCGTTCATACATAATTGCGGCATCTAAGTGCAAAAAAAGTGTGAAATTAACATAAAAAAATAAAATCATACTTACCTTTTCCATTTGCTCGTGACAGGCCATCCGCCACCATCTTGCTTGAAGATCTGGCCCGAAATCTCACGCGGCGCGAGATTACATCATCACGTCGTTTGGCGTGGTGACGTCATACGTCACTACGCACAGGATTTCGGCCGAGATCTTCAATCAAAATGGCGGCTGGCGGCCCGTCGCGAGCAAATGGAGGAGGTAAGTATGGAATTTTTGTTTTTTATACTATTTCAGGTTAAATTGATTCGCTGACACGAAGCATGAGGAAATTCGGCTTCTAGGCGAATCAAATTTATCCTGAAATTCAGATCGACTTCCACTTCGTGGTATTCGATTCGATCATCTCTAGTCATTATGAATATCTGGTGGGGCCATTTGGTCTTAGCAATGCCCCTGCCATTTTCCAAAACTTTGTGCATTGTTTGTTTAGGGAATTTATTTGAAAATTTGTTGTCTGTGAGATTGTAACATTAGAAAAATGTTTCTTTGGAGTCAAAGAGATGCCATTCTTCGGATATATCATATCCCCAGACTCTTTTCACATGGATCCAGTTAAGGTTTGAGCGATCAATGAGTGGGTGCAACCTAAGTCTCTCAAGGCACTGCAAGAGGTTCTTGGGATTCACAAATTATCATAGAAAATGTATTAAAACTTTTTCTGTTATCGCCAAACCTCTTACTGACCTAATCAGGAAAGGTGCTGACGTGGTAAATTGTAAACCTGCTACAGTTGCATTTGAAACTCTGCAACAATGTTTTGTTTAAGCTTCCATTCTTACCCATCTGGATCAGAACAGACCTTTTATTGTGGAGGTTGAGGCTTCTGGGGTAGGAGTGTTGTCTCAGGGTACATCTACCTGTTTGGCACCTTGTGCGTATTTTTCTAGAAAATTTTCCTTTGCTGAAGTGAACTATGATATATGCAAACATGAGCTTTTGGCCATTAAGTGGAGCTTTCAGGAATGGCACCATTTTCTTGAGGGGACTACACACCAGATAGTGATTTTCACTAACCACAAAATCTGACGTTTCTAGAGTGAGCCAAAAGACTTAACCATAGGCAGGCATGTAGTGCTTTGTTTTCCACACGTTTGGATTTTGTTGTCACGTATAGGCCGAGTTCCAAGAAGCAGATTCCTTGTACAGAAGCTTCTGTGCTGCTCAAGCCCCGAGATCTGAGCTAGTTCCAATTCTACCTGCAGGCATTGTTGTTTCCACCATTTATTCTGATCTGGCCTCTAAGATCTCCACCATTCAGAATCAGGTAACTGAAGGTACTCCTGCAGGTAAATGTTTTGTCCTGGAGAGGTTTCAGACCCCTTTTTTGCCTGAACTTCATGACTCTGTTTTGAGCGGACATGGTAGTCTACTATAAGATTCGGCCTGGGTATACCTGATTTATAATGATTAGTAACAAATTAATTCTGAACAAATCTAATTTTTTTGTGGAACTTCTTTTTTTTTCAATTAAACAAAGTGCTCACTACCCCCCTTGAAATATTCCTTGGGGGTGTAGTTTCCACTGTAGTGGTGCATCAGGAGGTATTCAAATGCAACATGGGCCCAGAAAATTATTCCAGCAAAATGTGCCCTCAAAAAGCCATATGGCACTTTGTCCCTTCCGAGTCCACAGGAGTTGGGGGTTGCACGTGAGTTGGGGGTTGTGAAGAAGTTGCTGGGGGGAGGGGGGTTCAAAAATTTGCTGGGGGGCCCAGTCAGTTGTAGTTACACCACTGATTTCAGCTATTTGTTTATTCTTTTGTTTAATTTTGGAAAAAGCACTTTCCGCATTATTAAACCCTGCCAAAAAGCCTCCCAAAGTACCCTTTTAAGCCTTCAGTTAAAGGTGTTGTCTCACTTCAGCAAGTGGCATTTTTCATGTAGAGAAAGTTAATACAAGGCACTAACTAATATATTGTTATTATCCATATTGCCTCTTTTGCTGGCTTGATTCATTTTTCCACCACATTATACACTGCTTGTTTCCATGGTTACAGCCACAGTTGCAATTCAGATACAAGGTGCACATGTGTGCCTATGCGGGCTCTCATGGATTCAGCCACCACAGAGGCAGGTGCTTTTTCCTTTAGTGTGCAAGCACGGCTACCACTGCTGGATTGCAGGGTGGTCATAACGCCTGACAACAAGAAGTGTATAATGTGATGGAAAAATGCATAAAGTCAGCAAAGGAGACAATATGGACAATGACAATACATTAGTAAGTGTCTTGTATTAACTTTCTCTACATGATAAATGCCATTTGCTGAAGTGATACAGACCCTTTAACTTAGAAATATAACCCCTCTTTCATCTTGTTTCTTTATCTGCTCTTTTTAAAATGCTCTCATATGTCCAGGGGCGTAGCTATAGGGGGTGCAGAGGTAGCAGCCGCTACCGGGCCCAGGAGCCTGAGGGGGCCCAAAGACCCTTGTGCCGCATAAGAAGACACCATTATTATACAAAGTGCATGCTGGACAAGTTACACTTCTGGCCAGAGGGAAGGGGTTAGGTCAAGTTGTGCTGCGTTTCAATTTTTCCTCACGCAGCACAAAGGCTATGTGCTCCCCTGCCCCTGGTCACAAAGCAATGATGTAAGGGGGGGGGGGACCAAGCTGAACTCTTGCACCAGGGCCCATGAGCCTTTAGCTACACCCCTGCATATGTCCATTGTTAAAAAAAATCTCTTGATCAACCCTGCTCTCCTGACTCCTCTGTAATCTCCCCTTCATCACCAAATTCCTGAGGCTCCTGGTTTACTCTTGCCAGATCAGCTTTCTGCTTTCTTCACTTTACAATCTGGTTTGCACAATTTACACTCTATAAAAACTGGCCTTAAGGCCCCTTTCACACGAGCAAGTTTTTTGTGTGAGTGCAATGTGTGAAGTGACCACATAGCACCCACACTGAATCCTGACCCATTAATTTCAATAGGTCTGTGCACATGAGCATTTTTTTTCATGCATCAGTTCTGCATCTACATTCTGAGTTTTTCACGCAGCCCTGGCCCCAAAGAAGTGAATGGGGCTTCAGTGAAAAACGCATTGTATCCAGATGCAATCTGGATGCAGTCTGGTTCAATGCATTTTTCACTTATGGTTCCTGGGAGATGTTGTAAATCTTTATTTATTTATTTTTTTTTCACGGGTGACAAAAGCATCAAAACTGATTACACTGAACGCAATTGCAGAGAAAACTGACTGAACATGCTTGCGAAATGGTGCGAGTTTCACTGAACGCATCTTGATCGCATCCTGACACAATCTAGATACATGGATTTCCATCTCCATTGGAGACAGCAAGTTTCAGTCCTAACCACTATTGGCTAAACTATCAACAGATTTTGCTTTTCATCTCTATGCAATTGTATAATTATTCCAATGACATCACCAATATACTACTTGAAACACAAGGGCCCCAATTTATCATACCTTCACTCCAGAATTCTGGCATCAAAAAGTCGTAAAATAGGGCTTTTAAGAGTTTTTTTGCACTCAATTGCGCAAAATGTAATTACAACTTTTTACACTCACGTGTGCAAAATCTTGCGACTTTTTACATTTTTACACCACTCACTCCAGTTTTTGTAATATGAGTGGAAAAGTGGGAATGGTTAGCTATGTTAATGAGTTTCACTCCAAGAAGAGGGTGGAGTAGGAAAACTGGAGGAGCTTCTCTAGACTGAAGTGTTAGATTTAAGGACAAGCCAAATTTATCAAACAACCTGTGACGTTTGATAAATTTGGCAAAAAATAATCCAACACTCCAGCAAAACTGACTTCAAATATTCTCCCCATTATAAATTTCCCCACGGTATTTATTTGTAGGCTGTCCCCAATATCATGCTGATTCTCTATCACTTGCTCATGTCACCATCACCAGTGGCGTAACTACTGGGGAAGCAGGGGAAGCGGCTGACAAGGGGCTCACGCTGACAAGGGGCCCGTCCGCCCGGGAGCAGTGTCAGAAAACAGCTGGATTATCTCAGGCCGGGCCCTTCACACACAGTGCAGTCACATCTTCAGTCCCTGAACGCTGACAAACCTCCAGTGTCCCCCCCCTCATTCCCCCTCTGCCCCTGGTGATTCTTCTTACTGCCTGTCTCTGCCAGTATAGCGCGCAATGCTGTCCACTAGCGCACCATGCTAATTAAGCCTGACTACTAAGTTCTTGTCCTGACTGGAGAGTGTGGCAGGAGAGAGAGGAAACGCGGCAGGCAAGAGGATCAGCACTGAAGTGTCACAGCAGTGAGCGCACATCACTCACTCCTCTGTTTTTAAGGTATGTGTGCAATGCCTGTGCCCCTATGGCCCTTTCAGTGCAGCCCCTGGCCTCATCTGTGCCCCCCCTGGCCCTGGCATGTGCCCTCCCTGGTCCCTCTATGCACCTCCCTGGCCGTTGTCTGTACCCCCTCTGGCCCTTATCTGCACCCCCTGGCCCCTGTCTGTGCCCCCCTGGCCCTGGCCTGTGCCCCCCAAGGCCCGTACAAAAATTTTCCCTGGGGCCCGGTCACTTCTAGCTAAGGCCCTGACCAGAACCTTAAAAAACATCTCTAGGATCTGCCCTTATCTTACTGTGAAAACAGCAAATAATCTGCTTCATTCTTGCCTTGATTAATGTAACTCACTATTACCTGTAATTGATCTTCCCCTCTCTAAGCTCTTTCCTCTGCAATCTATCCTGAATGCAGCAGCCAGGCTCCTCTTTCTGTCCAGCCATTAGAAATGGCTCTATTCTGTGCCTAAATGGCAAAGGCAGAGTGGACCCAGGATGCATGTGGAACCAACACTCCCTGAATTTTATGATGGCACATAACAGGTAGGAATTAGTGTTAGGTTCCCGTCTTAAAGAGATTGCCTGGACGTTTGGCAGGCGGGCCCAAATAATTTTGTACAAAATGATTTGCCTAGAATCTCAATGTTGCAAAATAAGCGTAGCACTAGCACCAGAATGTTTTATATGACTATGGCATTATTGTACGTTATTTGCGTTTGCAGAGTGCTGCTGCATTGTGTTTTTTTCCCTCTATTCTGTGCCAGTCACTGGTTTCCTGTCCACTCTAAAAGGGGTACTCAATTGGGTAACCACAGTCCAAATCTGGACTAAGGACACTTATCTTTGTGCGTTAGGCCTCAAAACACAGGTGCATCTCAAGCTTACCGTATCTCCGCACTTTCCTCCCTATGTTAGAAATGCCTATTCCTTTTTGTTTTTTACTCCCAGCTTTCCCAGAGCCATAACATTTTTATTTTTCCATTCACAGAGCCATATGAGGGCTGTTTTTGCTGGACAAGTTGTGCTTTCTAATGGCACCATTTATTCAGGTGTTTTGCAAAAAATAATTCACAGCAGATGGTGCAAAGTGATCATTGCAAATTTTCCACAGATATCCCATTTCATTGCGCAATATGTAGTACCCAACTTGTACCATCTGAGACATACCACGCCCTTTAAATTATTAGGCAGGTTCTACTGCTACTGAAATGCAATAGATGTGGAGTCTTGTGGCGCAAATAGCTGTTTATAGGGGTATAGTTGGTCGGCACTCCTAGCTTGTGGTTGGTGCTCTGTGGTATAATTGTATGCAAATGTAGTAGAGACCACGGCACTCAATAGATTTCAATAGATCCAAAATTCAATCTGTGGACATTGGCCGTTTCGGTCTAAATCTAGACCTTGTTCACGGCCATAGATACGTCCAGCGTTCCCGGTTCAATGGGGGATGCATCCTCCATTGAACCGGGAACGCTGGACGTATCTATGGCCGTGAACAAGGTCTAGGTTTAGACCGAAACGTTGGCCAATGTCCACAGATTGAATTTTGGATGGATCAAATAAATTACTAAAAGTTTGAAATCTATTGAGTGCCGTGGTCTCTACTACATTTGCAAATAGCTGTTTAGACACGCTGCAAGTATCAGAAGGAAAATACCATCTTTGGCTTTTGTAGTGAAGATTTTGATGGATTAGTTTATGGACTCAATGTTGCTTTTGAAAGACCTCTGAAGTACCAGTAAAAACATGTTTTGGGAATTGTAACTTTTTTATTTTTCTCTCTGTGTGAGGGCTTATTTTTTTAGGCATTAGTTGACGTAATCATTGGTTCTATTTAGGGATACATATGACTTTTTGATCACTATTTATTTTACTTTTTGGGGAGCAGAATAAATAAAAGGTAGCATTTATGCCATTTTTTGGGGGGTTTGTTATTGTTATTTTATCCTCCTCTAATAAACAAGAACCTCTTTGACCCTACCAGGTGTCAGTGTTGTTTCTTCCATGCATGTAAAATCCTAGGATTACTTTAATTTGGAGCAGAGAAACAAACTTCGTGGCTCCCTTTTGAGAGCCATCCTTATCAGTTGGCGTCCCTGGGTGGGCTCGAGGGAATGTAACTTCTGTAGCCGAAGGTGCGGATTGCCAGAGTGCGCTGCACGGTCGCTTGAGGGAGGGGACTGCAGCCCCAAGGAGAAGGTAAGAAAATTGATTATCTTACCTACCTCTTGTCGAGATTGCACTGCATTATGGTAATTAGTTCTGCTAGATAAGTTACCAGCAGCTTCGGCTGTAAGTTGAAACTTCGAGTCCTAAAGAACCCGAAAGAAGAGTTTGTTTCTACTGTGGTTTGTGTTTCCATGTTGTTTGTGTACTAAAAGGGGAGAGGAAAACCGAGTGAGAAAACTGACCAAGGATCGGACAGGAGGATCGTATAATCTCTGTACAAGCTTCTCGAGAGAGAGCTTGAGACAGAGGGGGTGATCCACTGATAGGGAGGTGTTTTCCCCGTGCTGGGTTGCATTGGTGCAGCGTGACCAGCCACGGGGGTGTTTCCTGTGCTGGGTCGTCTAGAACAGTGTGACCAGCCACGGAGGGTTTTTTCATGCTAGGTTATCTAGAGCAACGTCACCAGCCAGAAGGGGTTTCCTGTGCTGGGTCGTCTAGAACAGCATGACCAGCCATGGAGGAGTTTTCCCGTGTTGGGTTGTCTAGAGCGACGTGACCAGCCAGAAGGGGTTTCCTGTGCTGGGTCGTCTAGAACAGTGTGACCAGCCACGGAGGGGGTTTTCCCATGCTGGGTTGTCTAGAGCGACGTGACCAGCCAGAAGTGATTTTCTGCGCTGCGCTGCCCTAAGCAGCGTGACCAGTGGCAGATGTGATAGAACCTCAAAGCTAGTAGACCAGACGTGGAGAACTAGCCAGTGCATAGTCTGTGCGGTCAGAAGACTGAGTCTGATTGAGACTAACACCTCCCCTGTCAGGCGTACTGATATGTCTGTGTGGACCAGAAATCTGACCTTGTGTGTTGCCAGAGAACCGACTAGTAGATGAAGGTCACATAGCCAAGTTTACTGTGAGCGAAATCTGCTCTAGTGATGTGATGATGAGGCCAAATTAAGGGGTAAGTTAAGCACTCACAGGGAAGTGTTTGCTCTGGCATTAGGCCAAAAAGGAGTGAACACTGGACATTTGGCCTTGAATTTACAACATTATATTCTAGATGTTATGAAAAACAATGCGAGCATCAGTGGAAAATGATGAAATATAAAAAATTAGTCTGGGCAGAAATGTATAATGAAAAGACAAATGATTACTTTTACATGCCATCAGCACAGCCCCTAAGATGGTACAGGAGGACCCTACTGCGCTCCTGCAGACACATGCCCCACCATATCACTATCCCCCTTAGTCTCCATCTTCAGAGGAGTGGACCTGTGAAGTACGTCAGTGCCAAAACCACGGCTCACCTCTTTGTATCCAGTTATCACACAAGACGGCACGCCCTACGTCCCAATTTCCATCTTGGCAGCCATCTTAACTTAGGGAACTTCCCTTCCTGGTGGCCATCTTAACTGAGGGAACGTCAGTCCCTGTCCAGCGGCCATCTTAGTTACTGGTATTCTCCGTGACATGGCTACAAGTAGGAAACAATGCACATAGATGCGAGTAGAACCACAAAGAGTACTCAACTTAATAAATGAAGGATATACACATACCTATAATTAGTTATTATTGTTTAATTAGATGAAATGACTTAACCTGTATGTTTTTTCTGTTACTAGGATTAAGTCAGCACTTGGAGGCAAATTCATCTCGATTCCTAACAGGTTGTTGTGATGATGCAGGTGTTCAGGACTCCAGGTCAAGGGGAACCGGGTGAAGATGTTAGGTTAGGTCCTGCATTTGATACAAAGTCAAGTGAAGTACTTGGTCCTGGGCATCCTGCCCATGCTAGACTCACGAAAGGAAGGGATTGTGACGGAAATGGTCTCACCTGTGGTAAACTGTAGCTTGACATAAGATGCCGCACAAGTAGTAAGGGAGAAAGAATGTAGACAGGCAGTGAAGAACATCAGCAAGCTAATGGAAGCTATAGAGATGCACCCCGATGGTAAACTGAATTCAGAGTAGTGAGAAAGGGAAAAAAAACATGTAGGGAAAATAAAGGGTGCCTGAAAGATAACGAGCTCACAGGAGTCCAATTGTGAGTATCTTACGGAAAGTGTATAGAGGAGGTGTAGAGAGACAGATAAAGTGTCAAGTATTATTATGAATGTTATCACGGTAATGTTAAACCACCTCCCAAACGGAGAAAGGATAAAGTAGGTCTTCCACCTTATAATGGTCCTGGGGAATGGACCTGCAGCATCTGCAGGACCCGGAACCCAGATTGGAGAGAGTTATGCTGTATGTGGTACTCCTTGACCACACCACATGGACTCTATTCTGTGTTACCTGAGCCCAGATCACTGTCGCCACAAACACCCATGTTCTTAAGGACAACACAAAGACAGATGGAAAGAAAAAAAAAGTTAGACCAGGATTAGGAAATGGGCAATCCAGTATTAGCTGTGCCCCCAAACATTTTAGCAGATTAAAGTCCAGCTCCAATGATATCCCTCACTCTGGGTGATAAAGAAGTACATACTAGAGCAGCCAAGACAGTTGTGCACAGCAAACATGTCCTCCCCTGACTTAATCTCCACGGACACCAGTCCTTGAATAGGAGTGGATGGAAAAGTAGTACATGCCCCTTTAACAGAACCCATCCGTGCTAGATTTGCCCTTAACCAAGAAGTGCTTGCCCGGTTGCTGGTCAGTGATACTGTCCCCTGTTGCCTCCTGGGTAGAGACTTGCTTGCAAAAGTATGTGCCAGCATCTCATACCAGGGGGATGGCACTGTGAAACTAATAGGTGCCCTTAATGACCAAGAACTTTGTTAGCCGTTAGTGATAAAATTCCCTGGTCCATGTTTGTGTCAGTACTCCCAGAAGATGAGAAGGAAGCCCTGCTTGCAGTATCACTCACATGCCATATCTCAAACAGTCCGAGACTTTATAAAAAAGGGGGGTTATCAAGGAGATTGTATCCCCTTCTAACACTTTTGTGTACCCTGAGAAAAAGGAAAGTAAGAAGGGCAAATCCAACCCAGTACCAGGTGGTACATGACCTACGTGCTGTCAATGAAGCCACAGTTTTTAACACCCCCATTGTTTCCAATCCACACACCTTGTTGACTCAGGTTCCCACTACCTCTACCCACTACACAGTAATTAATTTGGCTAGTGTTTTCTTTTCAGTACCACTACATCCAGACAATTAGTATTTGTTTGCCTTCATACATGAGGGTAAACAGTATACCTTGGTGGTGCTGCTCCAGGGAGCCCAGAACTCACCAAGTTTGTATACTGCAGCCATGTCACAAGGTTCACCAGATTGGAACGTACCACATCCGGAGGTTGTGCTCCTGCAATATGTTGATGACTTATTGCTCTGCTGTCCCTCCAGGGACATCGGTGTACAGGTTTCCCTGTCATTCTTGTCCTTTTTGGCTGATCATGGCTGCAAGGTGTCAAAAACAAAACCTCAGTTTTGCTGCATTACTGTTACCTTCCTGGGGTGAAACATCTCACCCCTGAATGAAAGAAGTCTGTGGAGGACACCCCTTTGCCCAGAAACAAGAATGCACTGAGGACATTTTTGGGCCTCATTTTTTATTGCAGACCTTGGACATGCAAGTTTAATGCAGCCTCTTTATGATTGTTTGTCCTCTATCCCCTTCCACTTTACAGATTAAGTAGTAGATGCTTTTTATTCCCTAAAGCTGGTAATTTTGTGCTCCCCAGCACTGGGCCAGATTATCACATTTAGATTGTAATATATAGAAGTGAATGGCCCTGCCTCAGCTGTCCTAACTTTAACTGTATGGCCAGCAACAACACCCAGTGGCATATTATTCAGCCCAAATTGACCCTGTGGCCAGAGGTGCCCCTTTCTGCATCAGAGCTTTAGCAGTTGTACAATCCATGCTTGATAAAAGCTCTGAGATAGTTCTGAACCACAAAGTGACAGTGCCTGTTCCTCATGATATTACATTTATCCTCACACAGGTCTTACTAAAAAATCTTTTTGATGCCTGCCTTTTGAGAATGCAGTGTTCCATTGTGTTGCCTGACAATGTTAGTATCAAAAAGGTGTAATACTTTGAATCCAGCCTCCCTGTTGCCTCTGGAGCAAGGGGGGATGGAAGAGTTAGGGCACCTCATGACTGTTTGCAGTTGATGTCACAAGAGACAGTGGGATACGGGAAGTCAGCCATTAGATAATTCAGATCATGTGCTCTTTGTGGATGGATCAAGGTATGGCCAGGATGGCAGGTACTGTACTACACAGGTTGAGCAGTGGTGACTAAATATGACACTCTAAAAAAGTAGAGTCCTTACCACCACACATGTCAGCCCAAGAAGAGAGGCCAGAGATTCTGGAGATGGTTTGCAGATATGCAGAGGGAAAAATAGCCAACATTTACACTGATTCCAGGTATGCCTTTGAGCCCATAACTATGGGCCCATTTGGAAAACCAGAGACTTCATGATTCCTTCACGTAAATCCATCAAAAAAATTGGGAAGCGGTGAGGTCTCTGGTGGAACCCCTCATGTTGCCAACTTCAGTGGCAGTGATAAGAACGAAAGGCCACTGTGAAACAAACACAGAGGAGGTGAACGGAAAAGCCAAGGCAGATCAGGTGGTAAAAATTGGCTGCCAAATTGCCTAGGCAGACCCCTGCCTTAGTGGCCACAGCTCAGGTCCCTGAAATAACTCCTACTGTCTCCCTAGAAGTTCTTAATACCTTACAGAACCAGGCGGGGAAGGAGGAAAGGGACAAGTAGGTGTCAAAAGGGGAGCCTGCAAAGGAGGGACTAATATAGTTTCAAGGAAAACTCTGCCTTCCAAGGTCGCTCTAACCCACAATGGCACAGGCAACCCATGGAGTGACGCACAAGTCAAAAACTGCTGTGTGATTTAGTACATAATGCATGGTACGCCCCATGGTTCAGCACTGTAGCAGCCAGATATACTAAAGGATATATGATTTGTGCCCCGAACAAACGTGGGTCAGATGGTTACGGTACCTCAGAAACACACACTTCGCCTCTTGTATCCGTTTCAACGCTTGCAGACTACGTTCAACTATCCAAGGTGGATATGTATAAGTATGCATAGATGTTTGATGACTTGTTTTCAGGATGGCCAGAAGTATACCCGGTAGCTAAGGTCACAGCCTAGACCACAGCAAAGAAGATTATGGCCGAAGTTGTATGGAGGTATGAGGTACCAGAGACCATTGAAGGTGACACAGGTCTTCACAGGTGAAGCGATGCAAGAGATGATTAAGGTTTTGGTGTAGGACAAGC
>ONZH01015599.1:0-73624 GCA_900303285.1 Rhinella marina | reverse complement strand
CAGTACAATATCTAATATGTCCCCTATCCGGGTAAATAGTTTGGAGAGAGGGCCTGTAGGTGGGGGGAAGGAGGTTTCGCTGGAAGAGCCAGAGGAGTGCCCCCTGGGCTAGCGTGTGTGGTGGTGACAACAGCCAGAATGGATTTAGAAAAACTGTTGCATCAACCGGTATGGTATTGATTCTTCTCAGTTTAATACCGTATACGTCCCCTATCTTGGAACCTTATAGTTCATGGATTTTTCCACCACGGAAAATGGAAAAAGAGCTTGCTTTGGCCAGGGGAGTATCTTTCCCACTGCAGCTAAGGGGACGTGTCCATGCTCTGCCTATCACAGGTCAGGAGGCAATTAAAAGAAGAAAAACAAAAAACATCAGTACAATATCTAATACGTCCCCTATCCGGGTAAATAGTTTGGAGAGAGGGCCTGTAGGTGGTGGGAAGGAGGTTTCGCTGGAAGAGCCAGAGGAGTGCCCCCTGGCTAGCGTGTGTGGTGGTGATAACAGCCGGATGTATTTAGAATGATGACGCAGGACCCCAACTTAAAAATTTAGCATCAACCGGTACAGTCGTAAATTATGACATTTAATGAGTGGCATGTATACTACTCAGTTTAAAACCGTATATGGCAGCTATCCGGAAAAATGGTTTGGAGAGAGAGAAAGATAGGACAAAGACGTACATTGTTTGGAGAGAGGGCCTGTAGGTGGGGGGGCAGGCTGGGGGGAAGGAGGTTTCGCTGGAAGAGCCAGAGGAGTGCCCCCTCGGCTAGCAAGTGTGGTGGTGATAACAGCCGGATGTATTTAGAATGACGACGCAGGACCCCAACTTAAAAATTTAGCATCAACCGGTACAGTCGTAAATTATGAGATTGATCAAGTGTGGTATGTATACTACTCAGTTTAAAACCGTATATGGCAGCTATCCGGAAAAATGGTTTGGAGAGAGAGAAAGATAGGACAAAGACGTAAATTGTTTGGAGAGAGGGCCTGTAGGTGGGGGGCAGGCTGGGAGGAAGGAGGTTGAGCTGGAAGAGCCAGAAGAGTGCCCCCTGGGCTAGCGTGTGTGGTGGTGACAACAGCCGGATGGAGTTAGAATGACGACACAGGACCCTAACTTAAAAATTTAGCATCAACCGGTACAGTCGTAAATTATGAGATTGATCAAGTGTGGTATGTATACTACTCAGTTTAAAACCGTATATGGCAGCTATCCGGAAAAATGGTTTGGAGAGAGAGAAAGATGGGACAAAGACGTAAATTGTTTGGAGAGAGGGCCTGTAGGTGGGGGGGCAGGCTGGGGGGGAAGGAGGTTGAGCTGGAAGAGCCAGAGGAGTGCCCCCTGGGCTAGCGTGTGTGGTGGTGACAACAGCAGGATGGAGTTAGAATGACGACACAGGACCCCAACTTAAAAATTTAGCATCAACCGGTACAGTCGTAAATTATGAGATTGATCAAGTGTGGCATGACTTTTAAATGGATATTGCATGTGGTCACGTACTCCCTGGAACCCCATAGTCACCCCTTCCCTGATGTGCTAGCCCAGAACATTCTCTGCCCCAATTCGCAAGACCTTTTGCTGTTTCCGTGTGCTGACAGTGTGGATTTACCAGTTTTGTCTGAGGAGGTGGTGGACAATGGCGAGACACAGGTGTCGGGGGGTGAGGTAGTTGTATGGGAAGCAAGTTACAGTGGGGACTCCTTGGGGGGACTTTCTTATGATGGGACAGATTCAACTTGGGTGGATCAGGCACAGGAACAGATCAATTTTTTTTGGTGTTTATTTAACTTTTATTTAGCACAAATAACCACAGAGATATTTATTCGTTATCTTCTCTGCGCAGTGTGGCGTTGGGGTTCGTCACTTTGATGGCGAGCTGTGCCGCTCTCTCCACAATGGTCTTTAGGTTCTTAGATGGAGACGTTGTCGGCGATTTCAGTACAGAAGGACTTGTTGCTCATCAACAGAACCTCGACCTCCTTGACATTGTGGACCAGGAATTTGCGGGTGGACCAGGAATTTGCGGAACCCTGTTGGCAGCATGTGTTTGGTCTTCCACTTGCTACCGTATCCAATGTTGGGCAATATAGATACGCAGGTAATATTATTTTTCACACCTATCCCAAAAATAATAATTTACGCAGTTTGCGCAAATAAAACTGAAAACTGGAATTGGAGAGAGGGCCTGTAGGTGGACCTCCGGAAAAATTGTTTGGAGAGAGGGCCTGTAGGTGGAACACCGGAAAAATTGTTTGGAGAGAGGGCCTGTAGGTGGACCTCCAGAAAAATTGTTTGAAGAGAGGGCCTGTAGGTGGACCTCTGGAAAAATTGTTTGAATAGAGGGCCTGTAGGGGGCCCTCCTGAAAAATTGTTTGAAGAGGGCCTGTAGGTGGACCTCTGGAAAAAATTTTTGGAGAAAGGGCCTGTAGGTGGACCTCTGGAAAAATTGTTTGAATAGAGGGCCTGTAGGGGGCCCTCCTGAAAAAATGTGGTAAAAGAGTGCCAGCTGGACCTCTAAAAAATGGCGTTTTTTGGGTTAGCGTTAGACAAAGACGATATGGAGGAGGAGGAGGAGGAGTAGAGAAGAGGAATTGGATACATAAGTTATTTAAATCTTTAGCTGCTTTCCCCCGAAGGAGATTTGAATTCTGGTGAAATCCAGGCTTTGTTCATTTTAATAAGCGTCAGCCTGTCAGCGCTGTCAGTTGACAGGCGTGTACGCTTATCGGTGATGACGCCACCAGCTGCACTGAATACCCGCTCTGACAGCACGCTAGCGGCAGGGCAGGCCAGCACCTCCAAGGCGTACAGCGCCAGTTCAGGCCACGTGTCCAGCTTTGAAACCCAGTAGTTGTATGGAGCAGAGTGATCGCTACGGACGTTGGTATGGTCAGCTAGGTACTCCCTCACCATCTTTCTGTACAGCTCCCCCCTACTCTGCCTAGACTGGGGACAGGTGACAGTGTCTTGCTGGGGTGACATAAAAGTGGCAAAGGCCTTGGAGAGCGTTCCCCTGCCAGTGCTGGACAAGCTGCCTGCTCGCCTCCTCTCCCCCGCTACTTGGCCCACAGAACCATGCCCTCTGCCGCTAGCGGCGTCAGATGGAAGAATTGTTTCAGCTTGTGCACCAGGGCCTGTTGATATCTATTCACTCTCATACTCCTTTCCTCTGCAGGGATGAGAGTGGAAAGGTTCTGCTTGTACCGTGGGTCCAGGAGAGTGAACACCCAGTAATCGGTGTTTGAAAAAATTCTTCTAACGCGAGGGTCACGGGATAGGCAGCCTAACATGAAGTCTGCCATGTGCGCCAGAGTCCCAACACGTAAGAATTCCCTCTCCTCACTGGCCTGACTCTCCATTTCCTCCTCCTCCTCCTCCTCCAAGTCCTCCTCTTCAGCCCATACACGCTCAAGAGTTAAGGACTGAGCACTGGTACCCTCTACTGTCTCGCCGACATTCTCCTCCTCTTCCTCCTCATCCTCATCCCCCTCCTCCGATACGCGCTGAGAAACAGACCGGAGGGTGCTCTGGCTATCAAGCGACGTATCTTCCTCCACCGTCTCTTGTGACAAGCGCAAAGCATCCGACTTGATGCTGAGCAGTGAGTTTTTCAACAGGCAAAGCAGCGGGATGGTGAGGCTGATAATGGCGGCATCGCCGCTGACCATCTGTGTTGACTCCTCAAAGTTGCTCTCAACACCTGGCAGATATCAGACATCCACGTCCACTCCTCATTGTAGACTTGAGGAATCTGACTGACCTGACTACCAGTTCTGGTGGAAGTTGACATCTGGCAGTCTACAATCGCTCTGCGCTGCTGGTAAACTCTGGATAACATGTTTAATGTGGAATTCCATCTCGTGGGCACGTCGCACAACAGTCGGTGAGCGGGCAGTTGTAGGCGGCGCTGCGCTGCCCTGAGAGTGGCAGCATCTGTGGTCGACTTGCGGAAATGCGCACAGATGCGGCGCACCTTGGTGAGCAAATCAGACAGATTGGGGTATGTCTTGAGGAACCGCTGAACTATTAGATTGAACACGTGGGCCAGGCATGGCACATGTGTCAGTCTGCCGAGTTGCAGAGCCGCCACCAGGTTACGCCCGTTGTCACACACAACCATGCCTGGCTTGAGGTTCAGCGGTGCCAGCCACACATCGGTCTGCGCCGTGATGCCCTGTAACAGCTCTTGGGCGGTGTGCCTTTTGTCACCTAAGCTCAGCAGTTTGAGCACCGCCTGCTGGCGCTTACCCACGGCACTGCTGCTGCGCCTAGAGCTACCGACTGAAGGCGCCGTGCCCACGGATGGTAATTCGGTGGAGGAGGAGGAGGGGTCGGAGGAGGAGGAGGCATAGTACGTCTGAGAGACCGTGACCGAGGTAGGCCCCGCAATCCTCGGTGTGGGCAGTACATGAGCGGCCCCAGGGTCATTCTCGGTCCCAGCCTCCACCAAGTTAACCCAATGTGCCGTCAGTGAGATATAGTGTCCCTGCCCGGCAGCACTTGTCCACGTGTCCGTGGTTAGGTGGACCTTCTCAGAAACAGCGTTGGTCAGGGCACGGATGATGTTCTGTGACACGTGCTGGTGTAGGGCTGGGACGGCACATCGGGAAAAATAGTGGCGGCTGGGGACCGAATACCGAGGGGCAGCCACCGCCATGAGATTTCGAAAGGCCTCGGTCTCTACCAGCCTATAGGGCAGCATCTCCAGGCTAAGCAATTTGGAGATGTGGACGTTGAGGGCTTGGGCATGTGGGTGGGTGGAACTGTATTTCCTCTTGCGCTCCAGCGTCTGCTGTAAAGACAGCTGAACGCTGCGCTGGGACACGTTGGTGGACACTGTGGAGGATCGTGGAGGCGAAGGTGTGGTTTTCCGGCGGGAGGCGCTCGTGCCGGGGTCCTGGGCAGGGGGTTGACTAGCAGAGGCAGCGAGTGACGCAGGGGGTTGACTAGCAGAGGCAGCGAGTGACACAGGGGAAGGAGCAGTGGTGTGACCCGCAGGAGGTGGTGAACGGCCTTGGTTCCATTGAGTGGGGTGTTTAGCACTCATATGCCTGCGCATGCTGGTGGTGGTTAGGCTAGTAGTGGTGGCACCCCTGCTGATCCTGGTGTGGCACAGGTTGCACACCACAGTCCGTCGGTCATCCTCACTTTCTTTAAAGAACCTCCAGACTTGCGAACATCTAGGCCTCGCCACGGGAGCTTCACTACGTGAAACAGTTGCTGCTGATGCACCAGCTCTGGCCCTGCTTCTCCCTCTGGCCACACCACTGCCTCTTACAACCTGTTCTGGTGCAGCACTCGCCTCCGCCTCAGAAGCACTGTCTTCACTCGGCATATCAACCCAGCTTGGGTCAGTCACCTCGTCATCCTCCGATTCCTCAGTCTGCTCCCCCCTCGGAATTCCTCCCCTGACAACAACTTCACCACTGTCTGACAACCGTGTCTCCTCATCGTCAGACACCTCTTTACAAACTTCTTCCACTAAGTCAACATTGTCATCATCATCATCATCACCCACAGACTGCGACAGTTGGAAAACTTGGGCATCGGGAACGAGGTCAGCAGCAACCTGAGAAGTGGTTTGTGACTCTGGGAAGGGTCCAGAAAACAGTTCCTGAGAGTATGCCGGATCGCATTCCAAATTTTCCTGGGAGGGGGCAGACTGGGGGGAAGGAGGTTGAGGTGGAGGAGCCAGAGGAGTGCTCCCTTGGGTAACGTGGGTGGACTGCGTGGAAGACTGACTGGTGGACAAATTACTTGAAGCATTGTCCGCAATCCACGAGATCAGCTGTTCGCACTGTTGTGGTTTCAACAGTCCTCTACCACGTGTCCCTGTAAGTTGAGACATGAAGCTAGGGAGTGTAGCTCTGCGGAATTCCCCTGCTCCCTCATCAGCAGGTACTGTCTCACCCTGCTAGGACCACGGCCTCTGCCCCCTGCAGTAATTGAATGCCCACGCCCACGCCCTCGTCCTCGACCCTTAGCCCTGGGGTTCAACATTTTTTGTATATAAGTGTATGATATAAAAAAAAAATTAAACGGGCCTGGTGTACTGAAACCCACAAACTTGTTCAGTCTGGTTGAATTAAGTGACGAACAGAAAGTGTCACCTGGTCAGATTATACAGATTGGAGCGAGTGTGCTGAACTGTGACACACAGAAAGGTTACACGCAGCTGAGTAAAATGGATTTGTATCACTGAGCTAAAACAACAAAAAAAAATATTTTTTTTATATTTCGTTGTTTATATTTTTTTTTAAATTTTGTTTTTTTGGGAACGTGACGTGCAGGAACTATCGGAGACCTAACTCACACCCTGTTAACGGTGGCTATTTAGACTGCGACCCAGACAAATGTCGCACAGAGAGTTTTCTGGATCAAGCTGTAGATGTTATTGGTAGCAAATGACTTGGTTGTATTCTGTGACGTACAGAAAGTGTCACCTGGACAGTATATATGGATCGGAGCGAGTGTGCTGAACTGTGACACACAGAAAGGTTACACGCAGCTGAGTAAAATGGATTTGTATCACTGAGCTAAAACAACAAAAAAATTATTTTTTTTATATTTTGTTTTTTATATTTTTTTTAATTTTGTTTTTTTTGGGAACGTGACGTGCAGGAACTATCGGAGACCTAACTCACACCCTGTTAACGGTGGCTATTTAGACTGCGACCCAGACAAATGTCGCACAGAGAGTTTTCTGGATCAAGCTGTAGATGTTATTGGTAGCAAATGACTTGGTTGTATTCTGTGACGTACAGAAAGTGTCACCTGGACAGTATATATGGATTGGAGCGAGTGTGCTGAACTGTGACACACAGAAAGGTTACACGCAGCTGAGTAAAATGGATTTGTATCACTGAGCTAAAACAACTGAAAAACTAATTTTTTTTTAATTTTGTTTTTTTGGGAACGTGACGTGCAGGAACTATCGGAGAACTAACTCACACCCTGTTAACGGTGGCTATTTAGACTGCGACCCAGACAAATGTCGCACAGAGAGTTTTTTGGATCAAGCTGTATATGTTATTGGTAGCAAATGACTTGGTTGTATTCTGTGACGTACAGAAAGTGTCACCTGGACAGTATATATGGATTGGAGTGAGTGTGCTGAACTGTGACACACAGAATGGTTCCACACTGCTGTGTGCAATGGATTTGTATCACTGAGATAGAACAATAAAAAAAAAACAGGGTTAGATATGGCGATAGCTGCACTACTAGTGCCAGCCAGCCAGCCAAGCCAGGAGACAAAAAAAAAATTTCTTCTAGCCCTTAGAAGGGCTGTTGGGTTCTTTGTGGGTGATTCCTGCCTAACAGAGAACTAAATGCAGGCCCTAACACTGTCCCTGAAAGGCAGCAGCTCTATCCCTAACGACATCCAGACGGCATCTGAGCCGAGCACCGCGGCCAGTCACTAGTATATTCCAGGGTCACCTGATCAGGCCAGCCAACCCCTGCTATCGACATGTAAGGGCCCCACGTGATGCTGGGTGTACCGTAGAGTCTCCTGGCTTGTGATTGGCTGTGTTTATAGGCGCCAAAAAAGCACGATGCGGAAGTTGCCATTTCCTCGAGTATGGCGAGATACTCGTCCGAGCAGCGAGCACTTACGAGTACCCTAATACTCGAACGAGCACCAAGATCGGACGAGTATGCTCGCTCATCTCTATTAAAGACCCATCACCCCCCTCCCCACTAATCACATTTTAGCCCAAAGGGTATCCTATACTGGTGACTAGGGATGAGCGAACCTTTGAAAAGTTCGCTTCGCTTCGGCAAACTTTCGTGAAGTTCGGATTCGTACGAACCGCATCTAAAACGAACCTTGCTATAACGACTGAATAATTGCTACTACAATAATGGGAGTCTGATAGGGTATAGTTTCGTGTACTTGCAGTTGCTATTACAATGAATAACGTGGAAAAAAATCCAAGTGACTTCAACAACGGCGACGCAAAATATACGCATATTTGAGAATCTACACTAATGCGTATGCTAATGCGAACATTCCCACACAAATAATGAACATACAGTCTAGCGTTGTCAAAGGTACGCTACTTAACTGAATGAATATGTACGCATTAACGTACGCATACACTTCGTCCGCGAACATTCCTACTCAAGTAACGAACATACAGTCTAGCGTTGTCAAAGGTACGCTACTTAACGGAATATGTACGCATTAGCGTACTCATACACTGCGTCTGCGAACATTCCTACTCAAGTAACGAACATACAGTCTAGCGTTGTCAAAGGTACGCTACTTAACTGAATATGTACGCATTAGCGTATGCATACACTGCGCCTGCGAACATTCCTACTCAAGTAACGAACATACAGTCTAGCGTTGTCAAAGGTACGCTACTTAACGGAATATGTACGCATTAGCATACTCATACACTGTGTCTGCGAACATTCCTACTCAAGTAACGAACATACAGTCTAGCGTTGTCAAAGGTACGCTACTTAACTGAATATGTACGCATTAGCGTACTCATACACTGCGTCTGCGAACATTCCTACTCAAGTAACGAACATACAGTCTAGCGTTGTCAAAGGTACGCTACTTAACTGAATATGTACGCATTAGCGTATGCATACACTGCGCCTGCGAACATTCCTACTCAAGTAACAATCATACAGTCTAGCGTTGTCAAAGGTACGCTACTTAATAATGTACACTAATGCGTACGCTAATGCATATGAATTCATAAAATGCGTGTACACATTAGTGAACATTCTCAAATATGCATATATTTAGGGTATGGCATATGGCATATTCCATACCCTAAATATACGCATATTTGAGAATGTTCGCTAATGTGTATGCATTTTATGAATTCAAATGCATTAGCGTACATTCTCAAATATACGTATATTTTGCGTCGCCGTTATTTTAACCAGATTCGTTATGAACTTTCTCAAAATTCGGTTCGGTGACGAACCGAACTTTTGGGAAAGTTCGTAACGAATCTGGTTTGTTACGGTTCGGTTCGCTCATCCCTACTGGTGACCTATCACACTAATATGGGTTTACCCCCCAATTTTTGCATCACTGTTCACAACATTGGCATTCTTTGCCTTTACTATGTTTTGTTGATTAGTTTAAACTTGTTCTATTCTTTTATGATTTACAGGTCGATTCTGATAACTTCACAGCATCTCAAGTGCTTCAAACAAGAGATTTCCCCCCTGAGGGACCTTAGCCGAGAGGATGAGTACTCTATACCATTTTTAACACACATATCATATAATGCTTATAGATCAGCACTGTCTTCCTCTTTTAAGCATCACTATGACTGACATACGAGTGGCCTCTTACAATGTGAGAGGCTTTAACTCGCCCTCAAAACGACGTCAGGTGTTTAGTGTACTGAAGAGAGGCAGAACAAACGTGATCTTCCTACAAGAGACACATTTTAAGCTAAATCACACTCCCAACCTCTCCTACTCCTTCTACTCTCAATGGTATCACAGTAGCTCCAATTCGTCTAACTCAAGAGTCAGCATAGGGTTTCAGAAAAAAATTCCTTTTCAACTTATAGAACAAGAAATAGACACAGAAGGGAGATATATTATGCTCAAAGGCAAAATCGGTATACAATGTTACCCCTTCATAAATGTGTACACTCCCAATCAGAAACAAATATCTTGGCTTCAAGATCTTCTAACCAAAATCAACTCCTTTTGAGATGGTATTACTATACTTGGAGGAGATTTCAACATTGTTCTGAACCCTACACTAGACTCCTCCTCCCAAAAATCTGCTCACTCCCAAAAAGCTCCAAGCTCCCTTCTCAAACACTTTTGGTGAATACATCTGGTAGACGCCTGGCGAACGTTCCACCCAAACGCAAAAGACTTCACCTTCTTCTCCCCAGTTCATAACTCATATCAACGCTTGGACTACTTGTTCATTTCCAAGAAGCTGCTCGGGGGTAGATATAGAAACCATTTTCTTATCAGACCATTACCCCATATACATATCCCTAAACACACCAAAAAAAACCAATTCATTTTCAAATTGGCACCTAAATGAATATCTCTTGGGCAATCCTACCACAAACAATCGCATTGACAAACTCACTAAAAGAATACTTCTCTTTAAACAAGTCTTCAGAGATTTCACCTCAGACCCTTTGGGATGCGCATAAAGCATTCATACGGGGCCAATGTATTAGCTTAGGCGCCCACATCAAAAAAGAGAAAAACAAACAGACACACTTCATGAAAAAATAAAAAAATTGGAGAGTACACATAAACGCTGTCTCTTAACAGACCAACTCACAGAGTTAACTAGACTTAGAGAAGAACTCAAAGATCTTCTGAATAGCATCTCAGCAAAATACTTCTTACACTCCCAACACAAAATCTTTGCACATGGTAACAAGGCGTCTAAATTTGCTATGCAAAGCTTAAAAAAGAGGAAATCCAAAAATGATGTCTTCCATCTAAAAAACCCAGATGGCTCCTCAACTTACAACTCCAATACAATAGCCTCACAATTTAGAGATTTCTATGAATCTTTATATAACCTTTCTGCAGACCAAAACGCACTAGATCAAACGACCAGCTGCCCCTTCCTAGACAATATCACACTACCTATCCTAACTGAACCCCAAAAACAACAGCTTACCACACCCTTTACATCTGAAGAACTTACCAACGCAATCAAAAAATCGCCTACCAGGAAAAAAACAGATCTGGACGGCCTCCCAATTATCTACTACTCTTCCTTTCAACATATATTAATACCTTATATGCTACCTGTCTTCAAAAGCACGCTCGAAGATGTCCCTTTAGCTAGAGAGATGACAAAAGCCCATATCACCCTCATCCCAAAAGAAGGTAAAGACCACTCGCTATGCTCTAACTACAGGCCAATCTCACTCCTCAATGTTGAGTTTAAACTTTAAGCAAAAATGTTAGCAAACAGACTAGCTGACATGCTCCCTTCCCTGATACACCGAGATCAAGTAGGATTTGTAAAAGGTAGAGAGGGCAGGGACAACACGGCCAGAGCCCTAAATATTATATACTACGCCACACGTAAGACAATGCCACTAGTCCTTCTCAGCACTGATGCTGAGAAGGTGTTCGATAGAGTGAAATGGTCTTTCATAGAAAAAACCCTTACTAAACAAAATTTCCCTGTCCAGTTCCTCTCCGCTATTAGAGCAATGTACTCAAACGCCTCAGCATCGTTTACAGTCAACAATGTCATCTCCAGCCCTTTTTCAAATCAGGAATGGAACATGCCAAGGATGTTCTCTATCCCCTCTCTTATTTGTTTTGACTTTAGAACCCCTCTTACAGACAATTAGATCAGATAAAGAGATTAGAGGTATTATCTTGGGGGGGATCAGGAGCATAAAACAGCCGCATTTGTGGATGATTTGCTAGTCATGATAAGTAACCCTGACAAAGCCCTACCTAAGAGCTACCAACATTCAGAGGATTATGGCTTACTCTCAAACTTTAAAATAAACCATTGCAAATCACTGATAATTTGCACAGGAATCGCTTCATCCCACAAGACCCGACTGAAACATAACTCCCCCTTCAACTGGTCATCCCCTACTCTAACTTACCTGGGTATAAAAATAAGCAATGACCCGTCCAAACTATTTGATTTAAACTATGTCCCTTTATTAAATCACATCAGCAAAACTTTCAAGAACCTAGATCTCCCGATTCTCTCATGGTTTGGAAGGAAAAATATCTTAACTTCTCTAGTTCTCCCCAAACTGACCTACTTACAACAGGTCCTCCCTATTCCCATCCCATCCACATATTACAAAACTCTGAGATCCCTCTTTAGATCCTTCATATGAATGAAGAAAAAAGCTTGACTCTCATACACGCTCCTCTCCAGACCTAAACACTCAGGTGGCATCGCCCTCCCAGACCCGGAGACATACGGGAAAGCAGTTCTCCTTTCTAGAGCAATAGATTGGCTGAGAGCCCCTAAACACAAATCATGGGTATCTATGGAATATGCATTAACGGGCATTCCCGCCCACTCCTTACTTCTGAGTGGATATTTTCCCACACAATCATTAGCCAACTATACCCCACTCATGAAGGCTACCTTTCTAACATGGAAAGTGGCTTCAAAATACCCCATATTACCCTCCAATCCATCCCCCCTGCTTCAGATCCGAGACATCTTCCAATTTGCTCCGAAGGCCCTTTATGACTGACTTCCACTTCACTTGAGACACTCAACAACACCAGTAAGAGATTTTTTCCAAGATAACATAATTCTTGACACAACGACCCTTACTCAAGTGTTAGACATTAAAAAATCACATCCAAACCCTCTCCACTTCTTAACATCCTTTATCTCACAACATATAGAGTTCAAGGAGCTCCTCCGCCCTTTAACATGGATAGAAAGCTTTATAAATGACCCAACAAACCCATCCAAACTGATTTCTAAATTACATAATAGGCTGTGCCTCCCCTACCCCACAGGTTATGGGAGAAAGACCTAAACTGCACGCTCACACAAACCGACATCAATTCAATCCTGATATCACCCCATATCTCATCCAGATGTGTCCAATTGCAGGAAAACAGCTATAAAGTACTTACAAGGTGGTATAAAACCCCAGACATAACCTCACTTTACACTGCGTCCGCTTCCGACACGTGTTGGAGATGCCTCCAAGACAGAGGATGTTTCATGCATATCTGGTGGTCCTGCCCACCAATAAACAAATGGTGGACAAATATCTTTAGGATTGCGAACAAAATATGTGGAACAACTCACCAGGCGTCCCCAGAAAAAGCTCTCTTAAGCTTATACACTCCCAAATTAACAAGCCCCACCCCTAATCACAAACTCTTTAAACAACTAGTTTCTGCAGCACGCTTTCTAATACCAAAACACTGGTTATCTTCTGAAATCCCCTCTATAGAACACTGGATCTCTAAAATTGATCAGATCAATAGATTCGAGGAATTATCATCCTGGGAAATGAAAGCCAATCACAAATACACCAAAATGTGGGGCAATTGGCATTTATTTAGCGTACAAACGAAATCCCCAAGCAACTACTAGAGCATGATGAAGGAAAGTCCTCTCGGCAGCAAACCTCAATACTTACTTACATTACTTATGCTGACTCTTAAAGATTACCTTGATGTCTCTTATTAGAACTGCTTTGTATTCCACCCTAGCACTCGACATGCTGTAATCCAGACATACTATAATTTAGATGTGCCTACTGAATATATGTAACAGCTTACAAACTATCTTTACTCCCTAAGGGTAAATGCACACGATCAGGATTTATCTGCGGACAATCCGCACTGAAATCCGCAGGTGTTCTCAGTGAAATTCGTGCGGTAAATCCGCACCAATTGGGTGCGGATTTGCACGCGGATTTTTTTTTCAAGTGAATGGAGAAAATCCTCATGAAATCCGGACAGGAAAAATAAATAAATTGACATGCTGCGGATTGTAAAATCCACACCGCAGGTCAAAATCCGCACTAAAAAAATCAGCATCGTGTGCATTGAGAATTTCAAATTGTCATAGAATATAATGTACATGACCTACGGACCGGATTTTCCGCACTCAAATCCGCACGTAAAATCTGCACGTAATCCTGATCGTGTGCATTCACCCTAAGATCTCTTCCTGTAATGACCTGTATATGTTTTGAATCCATCGTTGTATCTGACTGTTCAAATTGGAAGAGGTTCGTTTATAACCTCTCTGATAATTGTTATGTTTACGAAAGAAATAAAATTATTTTAAAACTCAAAAAAAAAAATAATAATTCAATTTCACTGGTAGAAAAAATTGCATTATTGCTTTTGCTACAATGCAACGGGTTTCCAAACAAGATATGATGCACTGAAAAAAAATTGCTCAGCAGCAGATGTCAACATTGCCATACAATGTTTCTGCTACAACACAACGTGTTTAGCGAGATGATGCACTGGAAAACAAAATGTACATATTGCTCAGCAGTCACCACTGCAGCATAATGCTAATTGTACTGGTAATAAGTTGGCAATAAGCCTAGAGAAGCCTCAGGTTTGGAAACAAATAATCATCTTTCTGTTCTTACCAAAATGTTTGGTTCTGCAGCAGCTAGAAGGCTATGTCTGTGCCAGGCACACCTATCCCCAGTTCCTCACTTTCTGACTGAAAACATTCCTGCCTTTACCTATTCTACACAATTATTCTTCTTTCTAGTTTTTCCCTACATTGTCCCTGACACAGAAGCTTGATTGTGATTGTACACTGTCCCAAATATAGTTTTCTGCCTGAGACTGCAGAGACTCTAGAAAACATTTGGGCTTGCTATGGTAACTACCCTTTAACATAGCTGAGCAAAGAAACAAATTTGAATATCTTTCCCAGAAACCCAGAGGGGCAATGCCTGGCCTACAATACTCCACACCAGTACTATGCATACTAGGAGCTGTCCATAATTAGAAAGAGTACCCCCAGGCAATGCATATCCACTAATATATTGCTAAGAAACCCAGAGAATCATACTAGTCTCTCTCACTGTCTCCCTCACTCTGTCTTACCATCACTCCCCTAATTAAGGCCCTAGTATACAACAATCCCAATAGTCCCAACTCGTTTCATCAATTAATTTAACAATTGCCCAAGAATCATCAGGGGACTAGGGCAATGTAAATACTGGGAAAGAGTCACAAACCAATGTAGTGATCAGCAGGCGATAAGTAGAACAGTTTGTATACTCAGAATTCGCCACATAAGGCGTGTAGTGCACAGCGCACACTATATTATTATCCAATGCTAAGGAGCATATGGCCCACAAATAGCAAAAACGAATTATATACTCAATATTCGTCAAATAAAGTGTACAAAACACGTTCCATTATAATTCAGTTCTCAGTGGCATATGGACCACAGATGGCAAAGTAACCAATGGTGCTGGTAGGTTTAAAGTTACCATACCGCACCGTGTCCAGAGCGGGGGATCCCGTGCGCTGATAAGGATCTATCCCGCTGGTGATGGCAGTCAGCGTCACTTACCATGACCATCCACCTTTTGAGAGTTCTCAATCCTGCACCTTCAGCATCACAGCCCACATCACAGACAGCGCACGCCGAATCGGACATGCGCCGTGGGTATGGGGAGGCCGCGGGAGGCGTGACTATCATGCCCTCAGTGTAGAGACACGATAGTAAAAAGATATAGATATCTGTGAGTAAAATTACAATAGGAGACTCAGAATCCATGTTAAATGGTAACAAGGTGAGTACTGTATGGTTCAAACATTATAATTCACAGACCCACGGCACAAAGTATAGGCTTATATGGCTAGCTCAGAAAACACAGGATAATATGTATTAAAGACGTAAAAAATGTCAATGATCAGTATAATGCTTGAGCACAAGGGGACCACCAGAAACAGACGATCTCACAGGAAGCAGCCAAAATTCAATTGTTCATTCAAACCAGAGGGGCTTGGTGTATTCAAGTTAAATATCCACCAGCATTAACTTTGCAGGATATGCTTATCCCAGTCCCCTCCTCGGGGTAATCTTTTCAAAAGTTCGATCCCCTTAAAACGCAAGGACGTTGGACTGCCATCATGTACTTCATTTACATGAGGTGCCACTGGGGTATCTCTCCTATTCTTTACATCGCTTAGATGTTCACCAATGCAACAGCGTAATTCTCTTCGGGTTTTACCCACATAGCGCAAGTCGCATTCACAAGTGATCAAATATATTACACCAACCGTACGGCAATTAATAAAATCCTAGATATTGTATGTTTCACTAGGTGTTTTGCCTATATATGTTTTACCAGGTTGGATGTATTTTACAAAAACTACATCTACCACATTTGTAACAACCCACCAAAGGATTATCAAGCCAGGTTTTTGGTTTTTCAGGTGGTGCAAAATGGCTATGTACAAGATGGTCCTTTAAATTGCGTCCTCTTCTATAGGTGATACTGTTTAGATGTCACAATTACGGCCAAATCAGGATCAATCAGAAGGGTATCCCAAGGACGGCCTATGATTTCTCTCACTTGATTAGAAGCTGCATCAAATGTACCGATCAGTCTGATCGGATTTATCACTGCTGTAGGTATACCATGGTCTACTGGATGTAGCAAATCCAACCGTTTTTGTCCCAAAGCCCATCGGTAGGATGTCCGGAGGATCCAATCCCGGTATCCTCGTTCCCAGAACCTACCCCTAAGATCATTGGCCTTTTGTACAAATTCCCGTTCCTCAGAGCAGTTCCGTCTAAGTCTCATGTACTGCCCAGTGGGAATACCCCTTTTTAACGGGGTTGGGTTGTTGCTTTCCCATCTCAACAATGAATTAGTTGAGGTGGGTTTACGATAGACCGTCGTTTCTAAATGTCCCCTTGCATTCTTCTTTATTAAAATGTCCAAAAAAGGGAGGCATTCTTTCTCAATGACAGAAGTAAATCTAAGATTGACTGTGTTGACATTCAACTTATCAACAAACTTAGTAAAGTCCATTTTGATTCCCTCCATTTGACGGAGCGGGATCGACTATGAAGCGGGACCACAGGATTATATTTTCAAGTCCCTCTATAGGTGCCTCACCAAAAACGACCGTTTCCTCCCACCAGCCCAGGAGCAAATTTGTGTACGATGGCGCACACGAACTGCCCATCGTAGTGCCCCTGAGCTGGTGGTAGAAACGGCCGTCAAATAAGAAAATATTCATTGTGAGGACATAGTCAAGTAACACAACACAATACAAAAGTATTGTGTACAAAGAACTGTTGACCCCAAGCTTGTTAGGGACACAGCAATACCTAATGTTTTTTGGGCTTTGTTTTTTTTTTTTTTTACTAGTAAATGACTTAAGGGGGAAGGGTCACTTTTTACATGAAATGTTTAATTTATTTTTGTAAAACTTTTTTTTTTACTTATTTCACTATTTTTGGCACACTAGAGGACTTTCAATTTTGTGAGTTTGATCCCTTTTCTAATGCAGTATAATACATGCTGTATTGTACTGAACTGGATTGTACTGTATTGGAACTGTAAGTTTCATCCCTGGGAATTGGGCCTCATGGACTTCCATAGCTGGCAGGCCCTGAGGCGTTTATAAGGCCTCAAGCTGCCATAACAACCATAGGTGCTCCCCAACTATATTGAGAGGAGCTGATGGGGTCAGAAAGGGAGATTCTTTGCGTGTAGCGGCTTCGCAGTTTTTAACGATGCTGGCAGATACAGCGAGGACCCTGTTGCTGACCGGGAAAACACAGCTCCTGTGCCTACTTGATCAATGTGCAGTATATGTACAGCGCATGTGGGGAAGCCCACGTATATTTAGGATTTAAGGATACCAATGTCTCACAAAACAAATTCCATACAACACCACAAAATTCTAGCAAAATCCCTGTCAGACTGCAAAGCACAATATAACCACCGGATGGCTGCACCCAGTGAGTGGATATGTAATGGAACAGCATGGGAACCATTTTTAAAGACCTAGCCATCTCTAACTACATATCTCTAAATATGTTAAGACTAGATAAAAGGTAAGCAAGAACTCATGAACATATAGACTCAAAAGACTATTTTTTTTACTTATCAGTAACTGGTTGTCATTACAAAAATGAAAGAGTTTCTGTAACTAAATTGACATACAGCTACCTATGAGAAAAAGCACTGTTTCTTACCATACCATTTTCCTACATTTTTTCAACATTGTAATAGCCTTTAAAGGTATACGGAAGAATCATAACAACACCAATTATTATACAATGAAACCTTCTTAAAAAGACCAACCAAAATTGCATTGATAAATGGTGTTCTAAATGGCTGCCCCTTTCAAAGAACAGAGAAAAAATAGGAAATAACAGAATCTCATCCCAATTCAATTGACTTGGCAAATAAGAAAACTTTAAAATTCTGTAACACCTGGCAAATTCTACAGTTAGCCAAGATGCAATGGTAATGATAGTTTCAAATAGTTTCTACTTTTGTTCACCACAAATATGAATCTAATAGTTAATAAAGTCTAAGAAGAAGTGTGTTTATAATCAGTAATTTCAACTATAACATACACAATGAAATTCATATTTTTCTTGCCAGTGTCTACAAGATTACTTACAGAAGTATGATGCAGTTGTCAGCCAGAGAAATGCTGAGACCAGGAGACTGTTCAGTACAAATGTTAATGTTTTTTTCATTGTCTCCTGACATTATCTGAAAAATAGAAGATGCAAACCGCTCATGACCAGAATAGTTTCTTTGTAAATACCCTGGGTGCAAGAACAGTCAAGGAAGTTTTTGAACACATTTAGAATTTGCTGACAGCAGAATGTTTAGCATTTGTTAGGAAATGTATCTATAGCAGCTGTGGCTGTAATACTCCAACAAAAGAATTGTGATTGTCATAAACTTGAAAAATAATAAACAAAAATATCAATTCTGGATATCAGTGCATACGGAATTATATTACAAACATCAGGGCAGGCAGATTCCCGTTTAAAAGGAATCTGTCACCCAGATTTTGGACTCCTATCTACAGTAATACATGCGTACCCGAACCAGATTGGGTTCAATTGCCCTGGAAATTGGTATATAACACCCTTTAGACTCCTAGGACTCTTTAGAAAAACATGGTATTTAATTTTTAATGAATTTTTGAAGAAGAATAAGTGACAAGTTATGAACGAGCCTATAAAAATTCTCCCTTTTAATTGGGAGCAGCAGTACATTGTGATATGGAATGGTTAGGTTATTTTGAAGTCGGCGCCTGGATCTGAATTCTTTTGTAATTGCATGTAATTAAAAATTTCGTATAGCCACTGAGTTATCCAATCGGTATAGTGCCACCTGCTATTTGTTCTGTTTACCACCTGCTTTTTGTTATTTTTTTATTGCTTTGTCCTTCTATCTGAGATAGCCACACATGCTCAGTTTCATCCTTCAACTGTCTCATGAGCTGAGATAGGGAGAGGATGGGCACGCCCCCTTAGCGGTAGCAGAAAAGACACTCCCCTTGAGCTGTCAGCTTGGTATAAATCTAGCAGAGCAATGAATGGGGAGATCTCTGGATCCATGTGAGGCACAGGACCGTTTCTAACTTTGTTAGAAAGAGATTGTCATGTACTATATGATATCTGGTTTTCCTTTTTAACATTAGTCATGGGATCACCCCTTAAAACAATCGAAATTATTTTTAAATATAAAATGGGAAATGAAAAAAAACCTGGACTAACAGATATCATTGATACAACACTATTAATGCAAAAAATTACATTCTACAGAGTTATTATTCACTTACTTAAGCCACTCTCCCCTCTGCGCCTTAGTTCTATTCACTTTTCATGGGTATGCAGTGTGAGTCCTGTGTGAATGTCAAATAGCATAGATCTGAATTGCAATTTACTAAGAGATCAATACGCTGCACAGAAATGAGCCAAACAGCTGCACATATGTATTCACCGCTGTTTGCATTTTGGGCACAGAAGGGGGTTACCCCTCCCTAAATATTACATCATTTATCATTTTCAAATCTTGAACAAAGGAAAGACAGATCTTTTCAGCCACAGTGACTAGTCAGACTATTCATTTCTAGCTCTGTTTGAAAAAAATGAAATCAAACACCCTAATGGTTGTTTTTGGAATTACCGGGGAAGAGAGTTTACTAGATATGCCCTACTATATTTTATACAATACTTTAAACTATCTCTATCTCCAAGCTTCTTGAACATTTACAGTCTGGACATTTTTGTATGTAGTCAGCTGTTCCCTCTTGAGTGTGGTTTTGAGACCATGTTATAGAAATGATTTCTTAAGCTGCTGCACAACACTTCTCTTGTGGTTAAAATGTGATTTCATGTTATTTTTTACCTACTGCAAGCACCCTACCATTAAACCACTCTTCTCTAAAATTTTGAAGCATGTAATAAGAAATAACCAAATAAAATCCTGGACTTGGAACAATAGTCTGCATTACTTCTTACAAATTCAAATTATAGTATTGTTATATTCTTTATAGTTGAGCAAAAGAATTGTCCAGCTCTCACCAGATCCTTCTATGGGGTGTTGCAGTGTGTTTCCAGTAAGCATTACGCAGTCCACATAGCTGGCTATATAATACAGGTTAAATCCTTTTCTTCCTCTGGACTTGTTCACTCACAGACGCTGTGCAGTGGTCCAGTTCACAAAGACTTATTTGGATTTGTCCACTGTTGATTCTATGCCTTATTGCTGTTGGTTTGGTAAATTGGCATATGGAGTTGACGGTGGATGTATTTAATTACAGACAAAAATTAGAGATTATGATTTGGTGTTTAATACTGACAATGGTAAAGGTAATCTTAATTTAAAAAAGTATTTTAAGAGGTTGGAGGATTACATGGAAAAAGAATTTTAAATTAATTGGGCTGTATTACAAGAAAAATACTTATCATAAGGCATAGTTCCTCAAGGTTTAAAATGGCAGCTGCAGTTTAACGGCAACCGGAGTGATCTTGTTTATTCTGGAAAATGGGAGCAAAATTTAGACAAGTGTGGGATATGGGCAATGGAGTTGATTGTGAAAGCTTGAAGAAAAAAACTAAATAAAGTCAGTGATTTAAAGGGGTTGTCTGGGTTCACAGCTAAACCCGGACATATCCCCGTTTTCACCCAGGCAGCTCCTCTGACATGAGTATCGGAGCATTACATGCTCCAATGCTCTCCTTTGCCCTGCTCTGAATCTCACAGGACAAAGACATTTTCTGGAGATTCGGTAACATATCAGGCTCTCCATGGGTAAAGCCAGGTGGAAGCTTCCACCTAGCACTGTGCCCGATGATGTCACTGACACTAATGGGTGGGCTTTAGTGCTACCCTAGCTTGTAAAACAGTGCTCGTGTTAAAAATATAAACAAACAGCCCTTGCCCTGTGCGATACATCGCTGTTTTTATTTTAATTTTTTGTTGACATAGCTGTATAAGCTCTTGGTATACCTCATTATATGTGTGATACCAATTATTTAATTTTTTTATATTTTTCTTTTTTGCAAAATAAAGGATTTTCTAAAAATTTCTATTCACATTTCAAACACTGCAATATTTCTATTATGCAGTGTAATATGTCTGCCTCTGGCAGGGTGTAATAGGACTCTACACTTGGCAGCCCTGGGGACCATTACTAGGCTCCCTGGCTACCATAGCAACCCATCAGCACCCTCCCTCTCTCTATGTAACCACATAGTTTATAAGATTTCATAATATGTTTTTGGTTATCACCTGATTTTTTGAAGCAGTTTCACAGACTGTTACATAATATTTTTTATCTAAGAAAAGATGATTGACCTCAGGGAGATCAACTATCATCACCACAGAGACACTATCACGAGTCTCAACGTTGTTGAATCTAAAACACGGCTCCCTGGGAAAAGCAATATGCAAATCAAAAAGAAAACCACAGAGACACCATCACGTGTCTCAACGATGGTCAAAACTAGCCAGGCCTTTCACCGGGAAGGAACAACCAAGGGAAAGGCAGTCTCCAAAAGGAAACCACCTATGCCAAAGCATGGTATCCATCCACAGACAGCTGTTTCGGAGTATTTGCCCCTCATCAGTGTGGAGTAGGAATCTGGCTAGTGGGAGCAATGCCTAGTAGAAGATTATTTAAGAAAAGATGATTGACCTCAGGGAGATCAACCATCATCACCACAGAGACACCATCACGAATCTCAACGTTGGTGAATCTAAAACAAGGCTCCCTGGGAAAAGCAATACGCAAATCAAAAAGAACCTACTCCTACTCCTAGGCATTGCTCCCACTAGCCAGATTCCTACTCCACACTGATGAGGGGCAAATACCCCGAAACAGCTGTCTGTGGATGGATACCATGCTTTGGCATTGGTGGTTTCCTTTTGGAGACTGCCTTTCCCTTGGTTGTTCCTTCCCGGTGAAAGGCCTGGCTAGTTTTGACCATCGTTGAGACACGTGATGGTGTCTCTGTGGTTTTCTTTTTGATTTCCATAATATTTTTTAGACAGGTAGCATGGAGACCATCTACTGTAGATTTTGAGTTAAAAAGGGTTTGCCAGGGTCATGATATTGATTTCCTATTCTCAGGATAGGTAATTTATACCTGATTGTGATGGTCCAACACCCCACATCCCCACCACTCATCTGTTCCCTGGTATCTCCTTTAGTGAAACTAGTACTGTAAATGGCTAAGCAACCACTGTTCCATTCAAAGTGCAGTGGCCCAGCTGGGTTACTACAGCTCAGTTACCATTCAAGTGAATGGGAGCAGTAACTTGGCACATCCATTACATCTTGAATGGAACTGTATTTTCTGTTCCATTAAAAGTGCTAATTCCAGCACCAGAGGTTTCAGGGAACAGCTGATTAATGGGCCTGTGTGGTGTCGGACCCTCACCAATCAGAAAATAATGGCCATGCTGGGTTACTGCAGCTCAGCTACCACTGAAGTGAATGTGAGTTGAGTTGAATTAACCTTGTACATCCACTACACTTTGTACAGCTATACCTCCTTTTCTATTGAAAGTTTTAGTTCCAGGGAACAGCTGTTCAGTGGGGGTGTAATGTGTTGTTATCAGTCAGATAATCCTTTAGATAGGTCATCAAAATCAGGAGCCTGGAATACCCATTTAAGGCAATGGGATACAGGATAGGCAATAAATATCAGATTGCTAGGAGTCTAAACTGTAGTACCCCCAGTAATCCAGAGTAATCCAGAGAACAAGGACCCTTGAGTCCCCAATATGAAAGAAAGAAATGGTAGTGCTCCATTCATATGGGGGAGCTGGCAAGTTTTTTTTTTTTAAAAGCATGTCATAAAAAATACAAACGTTTAAAGTGATTCTCTCATCATCTTGATGAGGCTATCTTGAAGAAAGGGATTATCTAAAAGAAATCAGAGTGTTCACCTGTATAAACTCTCTTTGACCTAAAACAGAGTCACTATGAGTAACTGCGGGTTATATGGCCTGCCCATGTCTGACAAAGCAAAATGAATGGTCAGTATAAGAGATGAGTGAAGTTATGAAAAATTTGATTCACCTGCTTCGCCAAAATTTCACAATGTGATGGATTACATACAGAGCTGCAAAACATGTAGGGTAATACAGCACCACATACCTCTTGCATCCAGTGAAGTGTCATCTGATGTAGACGTTCACTTTCTTTATCTTCTCCATTCAGACCAAACCGCCATGATGATTTCTTTCAGCCATCTCTTGACTCTGCAGAGTTTGGCAAACAAACATCTTAGTTTGCTACTTTTCCATCCTCATCCCCACCTTCTGAACACCCCAACCTGCCACCTCTAAAACTGTGCCCACTGTGCTTCCCAATACTATACTACAGAAACAGATAATCCCCCGAAAATACTGTTACCACACAGATAGTTCCCCTTCAATAATTATTGACACACAGTGCCCTAAAAATAACTATGCCCAGCAAATAGTGTCCCTTAAACAAATAGTGCCATACACATAGTGTCCTCCAAAAATAATTGTGCTACGCTGATAATGTGTCAGGGTGCCTCCAAACATAACAGTCCTCTCAAAAACCCCAGCAATAGTAATAATTCTCTGTTAGAATGCACTATGTGGTAACAGTGCACCCAATAGTAATAACGTCCCTCATTTTGCCTCCAGAAGTAATCATGTCCCCATAGTGCCCCCAGTAGTAAAATTTGCCCCTATAATGTGTGCAAAAAATGACCTCTATATAATGTTTGCCAGTAAAATAACCCCCCTTATGTGTGCCAATACAAGAAATGCTCCCTTATAATGTGTTCCAATACAAAAAACCTTTTAGTGCCCCCTGTAGAAGAAATGTCCCTATAGTGGCCACCTTAGAATGTGTGCCAGTACAAAACATGCTCCCTTATAACATTTGTCAGTATAAAAAGCTACCACCTTTTAGTTTCCCCAGTAGAATGAATGTCCCCATAGCGGTCCCCTTAAAATGTGTGCCAGTACAAAAATACTCCTTTTTACAGCCACAATGTCCCCATAGAGCTTTCTCCAGTTACAAAATGTCCCCCACCCCATGTGGCCCAACAGCATGCTTCCTAATAAAAATAATAAACTCAAATATTTACCTCCATTCTGCTGTCAGTGATGCAGTGCAAGACAAAGATCTCTTCTAGTCTGAGCCCTGAGCTCTATGCAGCCCAGCTCAGGCAGCGCAATGATGATGAGACCGGCCTCTAATAGGCTACAAGAACTAGGACTAAAGCCTATTAGAGACAACGATGGACACGTTGACATTGCTCCCATGCCTTGTCACACCATTCAACTGTATTGCTGTCCTGGGGACGTGAATCCCAGAAGGAAGTGAGGCTCAGATTTCTACACGTTTTCGTAAGCATTAAGGTCATTTACTTTTAAGAATTCATCTAAACCCTTTTTAAAACTACTGTACGTCCAGAGGTAGTCTATTCCACAGATTCACAGTTCTTACAGTAAAGAAGCTTTGATGTTTCTGGAGACTGAACTTTTTCTTCTCCAGTCGGAGGCAGTGCCCCTTGCCTTTTTAAGATCATTTTACATGAAACAGCTTGTAAGTATATTTGTTGTAAGGCCCATTTCTATATTTTCATGCGTAAAGAGGTTGTTGCAGCCGTCTTGATTGAACACCGCATGCCATCACTGATGACGTCACCGCTCCTAGCCAGTGTGCTGGCATGGCAAAATCTTACACCACCCCACTCAAAATTTTGCATGTTTTCTGCAATCAAGACAGCCTCTGTGGCCTCTTCGCATGCGAATAGATGAGGTGAGTATGTTTTTTTTACCACTTTTACAGGGAAAATTGATTTGTTACCACAAAGCACGAGGAAATTCGGCTTTGCAGCAAATAAAATTTTTCCTGAAATTCAGATCGAAGTCAGTTTGTTTGACTTCGATTCCCACAATACAAGTCATCATGCAATACTAAATTTTAACTGCAGTGGGTATAGCAGGGAAAATGATCATCTGGAGCACCCCTTGGAAATAAAATCTGATCCCAGTGAGTTTCACAATGCATGCTTGCAGAAGAATGAGTGGGGTCTTTATAGAAAGCGCCTGTCCTTTTAAGTGTGGAAAAACACTTAACATAATATATTCAATTTGCCACATTTTAAAGACTCTTGAATGGCAAATTTCCATACCTAATCTGAAAGCATTGTAATTATGCTCTCAGATATGATTATCTTCATGATGAATCATTATTGTGGTCATCAGAATCCTAATCTGGTTTCAATGGTACCTAAAATTTTAACAATAAATTCATCCATTTGATTATTACAGGTTTTGTCATATGCAGAGATTTCTATTATCAGTACAAAATAAATATTCTTTTGGAGATATCACCTTTGAATTCCCCTCTCATTCTTTATTCTAGGTAGCTGACATTTCCCCAATGTTCCTTTAAATGTTTGCTTACAAATAATTTATTCTCTGTCCTCTTATATTTTCATCAAAAAGCAAGACATTACTCTGTGTGTCAGAAACTATTTTATATATTTTCGAACCAGGAGACACTTGCACAAATAGGTTAGATGTGGGCACAATGATGCATAATGCTTAAAAAAAGAGAAAACTAAAGTATGCAAGGAACTGGATTATTACCACTCTATTATCACCAAGTAATAGAGATGAGCGAGCACTAAAATGCTTGGGTGCTCGTTATTCGAGTCGAATTTTTCCAGATACTCGAGTGCTCGTTTTGAATAACGAACCCCATTGAAGTCAATGGGAGACTCGAGCATTTTTTGCAGGGGACCAAAGCTCTGCACAGGGAAGGTTGCATGAAAACCTGGAAACCTCAGAAAATGATGGAAACACCACAGAAATGGACAGGAAACAGCAGGGACAGCATGCATGGATGCCTCTGAGGCTGCCTAATCGTACCATTACACCAAATTCTGGGCAACAGCCTGGTGGTGACCCTCAAGACAATTGTGCTGACCCAGACCAAGATGGGCAAGGCACATGCGCTGGCACATGTTAGGAAAGTACCCAACTAGGTGCAACGAAAGTCCATCACTGCCTGCGGGTGACACCACTGCCCATGCTGGCACTGCTGTCCTATACCCCGCCCCAGGACACAGGCATAAGCATCTCCCTCCCCGCACCCACCCAGTAGTCCACAGCGTACACAAAGTTCTCCCAGCACAGTGCCGAGCTCTCCCCATCCCAGATGGGCAAACACTCACCCCACACCCACCCTGTCCACAGCAGACACAAAGACCTCCAAGCACAGTGCCCAGCTTTCCTAATTCCAAACAGGCTAAGACGCACACTGCACCCACCCATTAGTCTCCACAAGTGGGTGGGTGCAGAGCCTTTTAGTGCCCCTCAAGACAATGTTAATGTGCCAGGGCCGGGTAGTAACCCTCCTTGAAGTTGTGGGGGAGAGGCCTCCGGTGACCCTCAAGACAATTTTGGGCGACAGTGTAGTGGTGAGCCTCCAAAAAATCATGGGTGAGAGCCTGGAGGTGACCCTCAGAAACAATTGGTTTGAAAAAGCATGGTGGTGCACCCCTGAATGACAGTCTGTGACTGAGATTGCAGGTGAACCTGCTAAAATTGTAGTCTGGCACACCTTGGTGGTGAACCCCTAAATTACATAGTTTGACTGAGATTGCAGTTTAAAGCATGGGGGTGAAACCCAGGATGACTTGTTAAGACTGAGATTGCAGTTTACAGCATGGCGGTGAACCCCAGAGTGGCTTGGTTAGACTAAGATAGCAGCTGAATCACCCAAAATTTAGCCTGACACAGCATGGCGGTGACAACAGAGTGACCAAGTTAGATGAGTTATCAGGTGAGCCATCCAAAAATTTAGCCTGACACAACATGGCGGTGACAACAGAGTGACCAAGTTAGATGAGGTAGCAGGTGAGCCACGCAAAAATTTAGCCTGACACAGCATGGCGGTGACAACAGAGTGACCAAGTTAGATGAGGTAGCAGGAGAGTCACCCAAAAATTTAGCCTGACACAGCATGGCGGTGACACCATTAAGTGACCAGGTTAGATGAGGTAGCAGGTGAGCCACCCAAACATTTAGCCTGACACAGCATGGCAGTGACACCAACAAGGGACCAAGTTAGATGAGGTAGCAGGTGAGCCACCCAAACATTTAGCCTGACACAGCATGGTGGTGACACCACCAGTTAGATGAGTTAGCAGGTGAGCCACCCAAACATGTAGCCTGACGCAGCATGGCGGTGACACCACCAAGTGACCAAGTTATATGAGGTAGCAGGTGAGCCACCCAAAAATTTACCCTGACATAGCATGGCGGTAATACCACCAAGTGACCAAGTTAGACTGAGGTAGCAGGTGAGCCACCCAAACATGTAGCCTGACACAGCATGGCGGTGACACCACCAAGTGACCAAGTTAGATGAGGTGGCAGGTGAGCCACCCAAACATGCAGCCTGACACAGCATGGCGGTGACACCACCAAGTGACCAAGTTAGACTGAGGTAGCAGGTGAACCACATAAAATTTTACCCTGACACAGCATGGCGGTGACAACAGAGTGACCAAGTGAGACGGAGTTAGCAGGTGAAGCACATAAAATTTTACCCTGACACAGCATGGCGGTGACAACAGAGTGACCAAGTGAGACTGAGTTAGCAGGTGAACCACATAAAATTCTACTCTGACACAGCATGGCGGTGAAACCAGAGTGACCAAGTGAGACTGAGTTAGCAGGTGAACCACATAAACTTTTACCCTGACACAGCATGGTGGTAACAACAGAGTGACCAAGTGAGACTGAGGTAGCAAGTGAACCACCCAAAAATTTACCCTGACACAGCATGGTGGTGAACCCAGAGTGACCAAGTTAGACTGAGGTAGCAGGTGAACCACCCAATAATGTAGCCTGGCACAGCATGGCGGTGACACCACCAATGCCTTTGGCAGACTGAGATTGCAGTCAAATGGCTGTTTGAAGTTGACTCTCCTAAAAAAATTTTTTGAGTGTCTGTAGTTGACACTCCTAAAAAATTGATTGGAGAGAGGGCCTGTAGGTGGCCCTCCCTAAACATTGTTTGAAAAGAGAGCCAGTTGGCCCTCTGAAAAATTGCCTGTTGGCTCAGCGTTTGTGTAAGAAGAGATGCAGGAGGAGGAGGAGGAGAGGAGAGGATACATGAAGAATCTTCATGTTGAGCTGCTTTCCCCCAGTGGAGATTTGAATTCCGGTGAAATCCAGGCGTTATTCATTTAAAAAAGCGTCAGCCGGTCAGCGCTGTCAGTTGACAGGCGTGTACGCTTATCAGTGATGTTGCCACCAGCTGCACTGAAGACCCGCTCTGACAACACGCTAGCGACAGGGCAGGCCAGCACCTCCAAGGCGTACAGCGCCAGTTCGGGCCACGTGTCCAGCTTTGCAACCCAGTAGTTGTATGGAGCAGAGTGATCACGCAGGACGTTGGTATGGTCAGCTAGGTACTCCCTCACCATCTTTCTGAACAGCTCCCCCCTACTCTGCCTAGACTTGGGACGGGTGACATAGTCTTGTTGGACCAGGGCCTGTTGATATTGATTTACTCTCGTACTCCTTTCCTCTACAGGAATGAGAGTGGAAAAGTTCTGCTTGTACCGGGGGTCCAGGAGGGTGAACACCCAGTAATCGGTGTTGTCAAAAATGCTTCTAACGCGAGGGTCACGGGAAAGGCAGCCTAACATGAAGTCAGCCATGTGAGCAAGAGTCCCAACATGCAAGAATTCCCTTTCCTCAGTAGGCTGACTCTCCATTTCCTCCTCCTCCAACTCCTCCTCTTCAGCCCATACACGCTCAACAGATAAGAAGGAATGAGCATAGGTACCCTCTTCAGTCTCGCCAACAGTTTCCTCCTCTTCCTACTCTTCCTCCTCATCCTCCTCCTCCAAAACGCGCTGAGAAACAGACCTGAGGGTGCTCTGGATATTAAGCAACGTATCTTCTTCCCCCATCTCCTGTGACAAGCACAAAGCCTCTGAACTCATGCTGAGTTTTTCAGCAGACAAAGCAGCGGGATGGTGACGCTGATAATGGCGGCATCACCGCTGACCATCTGTGTTGACTCATCAAAGAGGCTTAACACCTGACAGATATCAGACATCCACGTCCACTCCTCATTGTAGACTTGAGAAAGCTGACTAACCTGACTACTAGTTCTCGTGGAAGTTGTCATCTGGCAGTCTACAATGGCTCTGCGGTGCTGGTTAACCCTGGCTAACATGTGTAATGTGGAATTCCATCGCGTGGGCACATCGCACAACAGTCGGTGAGCTGTCAGTCGTAAGCGCCGTTGCACTGCCCTGAGGGTGGCAGCATCTGTGGTTGACTTACGGAAATGCGCACAGATGCGTCGCACCTTGGTGAGCAATTCAGACAAATTGGGGTAGGTCTTGAGGAACCGCTGAACCACAGTATTGAACACGTGGGCCAGGCATGGCACATGTGTGAGTCTGCAAAGTTGCAGAGCCGCCACCAGGTTACGCCCGTTGTCACACACAACCATGCCTGGTTTGAGGTTTAGCGGCTCCAGCCAAAGATCGGTCTGCGCCGTGATGCCCTGTAACAGCTCTTGGGCGGTGTGTCTCTTGTCACCTAAGCTCAGCAGTTTCAGCACTGCCTGTTGGCGCTTACCCACGGCAGTGCACCTGTGCCTGGAGCTACCGACTGAAGGCGCCGTGCTCACGGATGGTAATTGAGAGGAGGAGGAGGGGTTGGAGGAAGAGGCATAATAAGCCTGAGAAACTGTGACCGAGGCAGGCCCCGCAATCCTCGGTGTGGGCAGCACATGAGCGGCCCCAGGGTCAGACTCGGTCCCAGCCTCCACCAAGTTAACCCAATGTGCCGTCAGTGAGATATAGGGTCCCTGCCCGCCAGCACTTGTCCACGTGTCCATGGTTAGGTGGACCTTCTCAGTAACCGCGTTGGTCAGGGCACGGATAATGTTCTCTGACACGTGCTGGTGTAGGGCTGGGACGGCACATCGTGAAAAATAGTGGCGGCTGGGGACCAAGTACCGAGGGATAGCCACCGCCATCAGGTTGCGGAAAGCCTCAGTCTCTACCAGTCTATAGGGCAGCTTCTCCAGGCTCAACAATTTGGAGATGTGGACGTTTAGGGCTTGTGCATGTGGGTGGCTGAAAAATTGTATTTGCGCTTGCGCTCAAATGTCTGCTGCAAAAACAGCTGAACGCTGCGCTGGGACACATTGGTGGAGGTTGTGGAGGATCGTGGAGGTGAAGGGGTGGTTGTAGGGCGGGAGGCGCTCGTGCCGGGGTCCTGGGCGGGGGGTTGACTCGCCGAGCCAGCATGTGACACAGGGGAAGGGGCAGTAGAGTGACCCGCAGGAGGTGAAATGCCTTGGTTCCACTGAGTCGGGAGTTTAGCACTCATATGCCTGCGCATGCTGGTAGTGGTTAGGCTGGTAGTGGTGGCTCCCCTGCTGATCCTGGTGTGGCACAGGTTGCACACCACAGTCCGTCGGTCATCCTCACTTTCTTCAAAAAACCTCCAGACTTGCGAACATCTAGGCCTCGGCACGGGAGCTTGACTCCGTGAAACAGTTGCTGATCTACCTGCTCTGACCCTGCTTCTCCCTCTGGCCACCCAGAAGCACTGTCTTGAGTTGGATTACCAACCCAGCTCGGGTCAGTCACCTCATCATCCACCAGCTCTTCCTCTGATTCCTCACTCTGCTCCCCCCTCGGACTTACTGCCCTGACAACAATGTCACTGTCTGACAACCGTGTCTCATCATTATCATCATCATCCGACACCTCTTCACGCACTACTTGCACTAAGTCCACCCTCTCATCACCCACAGACTGTGAAAGTTCTAAATTTTGGGCATCGGGACAGAGTAACTGCTCAGGTTGCTGTTGAGCAGTGGTTTGTGTCTCTGGGTAGGGTCCTGAAAAGAGTTCCTGTGAGTATGCAAGATCTGAATCCATACTTTCCGTGGGGGGGGGCAGGCTGGGGGGAAGGAGGTTGAGCTGGAGGAGCCAGAGGTCTACTCCCTTGGCTAGCGTGGGTGGACTGCGTGGAAGACTGGGTGGTGGATAAATTACTGGACGCATTGTCCGCTATCCACGTCATCACCTGTTCGCACTGTTGTGGTTTCAATAGTGGTGCACCACGTGAACCAGTAAGTTGCAAGATGAAGCTAGGGAGTGAAACTCTGCGGCATTCCACTGCTCCCTCATCAACATGTACTGTGTCACCCTGCCCAGGACCACAGCCTCTGCCCCCTACACTACTTGAATGCCCTCGCCCACGCCCTCGACCCTTAGCCCTTGGGTTCAACATTTTGTATTTTTTCTGTATAATATATAACTGAGAGAAAAAACGTAGTCTTTAGACGGCAGCTATTGTACCGCAAACCACTCAATTTTTCACTGCACTGTATAATATAGTATCTGACCGAGAGAAAAAATGTTTATTTTCTACACTCTGGCTAGTGTGCAGCACACGACAGAATTTCGCACTGCACTGTAGTATATATGACTGAGAGGAAAAATGTAGTCTTTAGACGGCGGCTATTGCACCACAAACCAGTCAATTTTTCACTGCACTTTAGGATATATAACAGAGGAAAAACGTATATTTTCTACTCTCCGTCTAGTGTGCAGCACACGACAGAATTTTGCACTGCACTGTATAATATATAAACTGAGAGGAAAAACGTATAATTTTCTACACTCCGGCTAGTGTGCCAGCACACAACCAGAAATTGCACTGCACTGTAAGTACTATATGGATCTGAGGAGGGGAAAAACTTATATTTTCTACACTCCGGCTAGTGTGCAGCACACGACAGAATTTTGAACTGCCCACTGTATAATATATAACTGAAGAGGAAAAACGTATAACTCTTTAGACGGCGGCTATTGCACCGCAAACCACTCTGTTTTCACTGCACTGCAGGATATATAATTGAGCGGAAAGACGTATATTTTCTACACTCCGGCTAGTGTGCAGCCACACAACAGAATTTTTGCACTGCACTGTATAATATATAACTGAGAGGAAAAATGTATATTTTCTACACTCCGGCTAGTGTGCAGCACACGACAATTTTGCACTGCACTGTATAATGTATAACTGAGAGGAAAAACGTAGTCTATAGACGGTGGCTATTGCACCGCAAACCACTCAATTTTTCACTGCATTGTAGGATATATAAAAAAACTTATTCCCTAGACTGACGCTACTGTACAGCACACTACATAATTGTTCACTGGATTGTAGTGCATATAAATGAGAGAAAAAAACCTATTCCCTAGACTGACGCTACTGTACAGTACACTACATAATTGTTCACTGGACTGTAGTGTATAGAAATGACAGAAAAACGTATTCCCTAGACTGACGCTACTGTACAGTACACTACATAATTGTTCACTGGTCTGTAGTGTATAGAAATGAGAGAAAACATATTTCTTAGACTGACGCTACTGTACAGTACAATACATAATTGTTCACTGGACTGTAGTGTATAGAAATGAGAGAAAAACGTATTCCCTAGACTGACGCTACTGTACAGTACACTACATAATTGTTCACTGGACTGTAGTGTATAGAAATGAGAGAAAAACGTATTCCCTAGACTGACGCTACTGTACAGTACACTACATAATTGTTCACTGGACTGTAGTGTATAGAAATGAGAGAAAAACGTATTCCCTAGACTGACGCTACTGTACAGTACACTACATAATTGTTCACTGGACTGTAGTGTATAGAAATGAGAGAAAAAACGTATTCCCTAGACTGCATTACAGATCCCAGCAAGCCAAGGTACAGCAGCAGCAGCAAAAATGAGTACTGATAGGACTTTGGGCAATTTCTTTTGGGTCTTTGTGGACCACGTGCTGTCCCTTCTGCCACCAGTCACTGTGTACAGTGTGCAGCCAAGATGGCGGTAGCTGCACTACAAGTCCCAGCCAGCAGCCAGGAGGAGACCAAAAATAAAGGTGCTTGTAGCCCTTAGAAGGGCTGTTGGGTTCTTTGTGGGTGATTCCTGCCTAACCAACATCTAAATTCAGGCCCTAACACTCTCCCTGACAGACAGCAGCTCTATCCCTAATCTCATGCAGATGGCATATGACGCGAGCAGCGCGGGACCAGATTCTTATATTCCCAGGTCATCTGATCTGGCCAGCCAATCCCTACTATCGACTCGTAGGGGCCCCACGTGATGGGGCCTAACATGCAGGAAGAGGAAGTTGCCATTTCCTCAAGGATCGCGATATGCTCGTCCGAGTATCGAGCATATGCGAATACCCTAATACTCCAAAGAGCACCAAGCTCGGATGAGCATGTTCGCTCATCTCTACCAAGTAACCATCGTATTCATAGGCTAATGCATGAACAATTACTTATATTAGCATTTGACATAATCCTATTAACTGTTTATTATTCACTAAGTTATCCACAGAGAACAATGAAATGCTGCTCTTAAAAATACTATGGAAGGAGATAAAATGAGTTTGAATGTCGTCTCATGAACTATCACAATGTGTTATACTACTTGAACAGTTGTATATTTACTCATCTGGGACTAGTCTTAGACCATACCACTCCCATCTTTTGCACTTTTAATAATAATAATTGTAATAATAGTTATACTATTTATATAGTGTCATCATATTCAACAGTGCTTTACAATCAGAGGACAAAAAACAAGTCAACAATTAAAACAAAAGGAATAAGGGCCCTGCTCTCAAGATCTTTCAATCTATGAGGAAATAAGGGTAATTCAAAAGGTAAAAAAGGCCTTTTTTTTCCAACTGTCCAGCCATCTTAAAATAGAGGAGCACATATAAAGCTGCATGAGACAGTCACCAGCCTTCAGTGCTTCTCAGTAGATAGGTTGTGATGGATACAGTTAGATGAATGGATCGGGCTCTGAAGGATGAGATTGAGGTGGGTGAACGAATAAAAGTTAGATTAGGGAATGTTATATGCCATTCTATAAAGATGTGGATGTTGGGCATTATCCTAATTGCTTGGGGTAGGGCATTCCAGAGAACTAGTGCAACTCAAGAGAAGTCTTGGAGATGGGAAGGAGAGGTTCACATTATGGTTGATGTTAGTCTTAATAATTTGCAGAGGTTAAAGTATGGGTAGTATTTTTACTGCTCCACATTAGAGATGGGTGAATGGCTTAAAATTCTTTGTGATCCAATTCTCATTAATCTGTCTTAAAATTTGATTCAGGCCCGAATCAATTCTAGCCATATCAAAAGTGCTCTAATTAGAGTGAAAATTGATGTATGGCACTTTGAGGTTTCCTAGGACTACTGTTTTTTCTCTCTTGTCTTTCTCTATTTTTATTTTTCAATTTTATTCTGTTCACCCGCCCCCCACCCCCTCACACACACACACACACTTTAAGCTCTTGAACGCAATGACAGCATTAACATAAAAGTTATGGGTATTTGGCTTGTGGGTGAAATTTCAGGATGAACCTAAAATGTACTCTAACCTTTACAGGGGAACTTAAAGTGACTAAAGTTTTCAATGCACAAGTCAAACTGTTCAATGTTGCAGTACTTTCAGCACAACTTGCTGTTCTGTAACAAGGAACCTAATGGCAAAATTCACAACAGGTGTTTGATCCATGAATTGCCCAATACATTTCCTGGTTCAATTAGAATTGGAATTTTAGTGAACAGCAAACTACGCTGCAGAAACCAGTGTCAGACAGCTGCTGCCAAGGCCAATAAGATAATGGCTTGCATCAAAAGGGGCATAGATGCCTGTGATGAGAACATAGTCCTGCCACTTTACAAATCACTAGTCAGACCACACATGGAGTACTGTGTACAGTTCTGGGCTCCTGTGAACAAGGCCGACATGGCAGAGATAGAGAGGGTTCAGAGAAGGGCAACTAAAGTAATAACTGGAATCGGTGGACTACAGTACCCAGAAATATTATCCAAATTAGGGTTATTTACTTTAAAAAAAGACGACTGAGGGGAGGTCTAATAACTATGTATAAATATATCAGGGTCAGTACAGAGATCTCTCCCATGATCTATTTATCGCGAGGACTGTGACTGTGACAAGGGGACATCCTCTGCATCTGGAGGAAAGAAGCTTTGTACACAAATATAGAAGAGGATTTTTTTACGGTAAGAGCAGTGAGACTATGGAACTCTCTGCCTGAGGAGGTGGTGATGGTAAGTTCACTAAAAGAGTTCAAGAGGGGCCTGGATCTAATTCTGGAGGGTAACAATATTGCAGACTATAGTTACTAGAGAGGAGTCGTTGATCCAGGGAGTTATTCTGATTGCCTGATTGGAGTCGGGAAGGAATTTTTTCCCTTAAAGTGGGGAAAATTGGCTTCTGCCTCACAGGGTTTTTTTTTGCCTTCCTCTGGATCAACTTGCAGGATAACAAGCCGAACTGGATGGACAGATGTCTTTTTTCGGCCTTATAAACTATGTTACTATGTTGTTGACATATTGACATCATAATGACCAAGATGACACCTAACAATTGATCTACCTTACCTCCCCGTTGCGAGGCTTCAAACAGGATGTTCTCAGACGGACGTGGCTACTGAGTTTATTGTGTCACATATTGTCATCAGCAGGTTGCAACAGAGATACAGAGATACTGGAATAGTCACAGAAAGGCCAAGAAGTGGACGTTCTTTGGCCACATCCTGCACTGATGACCGATGCAATGATGAACAATGCCCTGCAGAACCAAATAATGAAGGCCACACAATTCCAGGGACATTTAAGGGAGGTGAGGCACCCCAGTGTCACATCAGACCATTCCAAACCATTTACATCAACATGGTGTGCGTGCTAGATGACCTGCAAGGGTACTTGACCATACCACCAGCCACAGATATCATTGTCTTGAATGGGCCTAGGAGCATCTATGCTGGATGAGGGACCAGTGGGCCTCAGTGCTGTTTACTAATGAAAGTTGATTCATGCTGAGAAGAAAAGATGGTCACCAATGATGTTGGAGTCATTAAAAACAGTGCTATTCATCAGCCACTGTTGTCACTAGACGAGCCTTTCATGGTGGTGGTGTTAAAGTGAGGCCTAATTCCATCCTCATGGACGACAATACGTCAGCTCATCGAGATTGCATCATTAGGGAACTGCTGCTGGAGACTTGGGTACTTCAAATGGAGTGACCTGCACTTTCTCCAGACCCAAATCCCAATTGAAAAACTATGGGGGTGTTACAAACAGTCAAAGCAACAGGCCAGCAAACCAGTTATTCTTGAATGGTTGATTCTGTCTTCAACATCATCTGAACTGACATCCGACACTCACAGCCAGGAGTCAGTGGGTTAGTTGGCATGGCCCAGGAACAAGCTCTGTGCCTCCACCTGTCCTGAACCTGCCTCTTTCTTATTCTTTTACATGCTGACGGCTGGGCTCTGCTTGTCAGCGTGGACGAGGAAAATAATGTTATTTACATGGGACTATATGGTGAAGGGTCAGAGGAATTAAAATTTCTGAGGGCACAAAAGGAAGGAATATAACTACATGGGACACTGCAAGGGGGAAATAAATACTGGGGGCACTTCATGGTGAGCATTATAACAATAGAGGGCAATATCAATACTGGGGCCACAGTAGGGGCATTTTAAATACAAGAGACACTAGGTGTTCTTATTACCACTGGGGGCTCTATAGGATTGACTTATAGATCTGCCTATTAGTAGATTTCTACTAAGATGTATATCACACAATAACCATAATATAGAACTGACCACATCACACTATTTTTTGCTTCCAATCGGATGAGTCCTACACTAACACTGACCTGCATCCTACACAAACCAGCAGGCCCATATCAGGAGAACATCATACCTGGTCAGAAGCTGCACCAGTGTGAAAGGAGTGCTAAATTCCAGAGGAGGCCAATCCTCCTCTATATATACATAAGGACAAAGAACGGACAGCACCTCCTACAGGTGAGAGTCAGGTGCAAGCTACCTATTGGCTAATTAAATACTAAACAGAGAATGGCAGCAGCACTAGATAAGCCATGACACATAAATGAACATGAGGTGAATGTGTGAAAAAGGTAAAAAAGCATAACTGCTATGTAGTAAGTAATATGGAAGCTCTTAGCGCATATAAATGATCATAAATATGTCGGGCTCATCCACCAACGATCAAGGTGGCTTCCAATCGGATGAGTCCTACACTAACACTGACCTGCATCCTACACAAACCAGCAGGCCCATATCAGGAGAACATCATACCTGGTCAGAAGCTGCACCAGTGTGAACAGGAGTGCTAAATTCAGTGTTGGTGTAGGACTCATCCGATTGGAAGCCACCTTGATCGTTGGTGGATGAGCCCGACATATTTATGATCATTTATATGCGCTAAGAGCTTCCATATTACTTACTACATAGCAGTTATGTTTTTTTACCTTTTCACACATTCACCTCATGTTCATTTTATGTGTCATGGCTTATCTAGTGCTGCTGCCATTCTCTGTTTAGTATTTAATTAGCCAATAGGTAGCTTGCACCTGACTCTCACCTGTAGGAGGTGCTGTCCGTTCTTTGTCCTTATGTATATATAGAGGAGGATTGGCCTCCTCTGGGAATTTAGCACTCCTGTTCACACTGGTGCAGCTTCTGACCAGGTATGATGTTCTCCTGATATGGGCCTGCTGGTTTGTGTAGGATGCAGGTCAGTGTTAGTGTAGGACTCATCCGATTGGAAGCCACCTTGATCGTTGGTGGATGAGCCCGACATTATTTATGATCATTTATATGCGCTAAGAGCTTCCATATTACTTACTACATAGCAGTTATGCTTTTTTACCTTCAACAAAAAGATACAATTGTGAAGTGGAACGAAATTTATTGGATCATTTAACCCTTTCGCGCCCGGAGGTTTTTTCGGTTATGCATTTTCGTTTTGCGCTCCCTGCCTTCAAACAGCCATAACTCTTATTTTTCTGTTCACATAGCTGTATGAGGGCTTGTTTTTTGCGGGACAAGTTGTACTTTCCAACGCCACCATTTAATGTTGCATACGGTGTAGTGGGAAGCGGGAAAAAAATTCTAAACCGGGTGAAATTGCAAAGAAAACGCTATTCCACTACAGTTCTACGGGTTTCTTATTTACAGCGTTCGATGTGCATTAAAACTGATCCGTTACTTTCATTCTACTGGTCAGTACGAATCCGGCAATACCTAATATGTATAGTTTTTCCTGCCTTTTCATAGTGATAAAATAATTAGAAAGTTGCCCTTTTTTTTTTTTTTTCCTTGTCAAATCTTGACCCCTATAACTTTTTGGTATTTATGTGTACAGAGCTGTATGGGGGCTCATTTTTTGCGGGACGATCTGAAGTTTTTATTGATACCATTCTGGGGTGTGTATGACTTTTTGATCACTTTTTATTTAATTTTTTTTAGAAAAAAAAAGCGACAAAAAACGGCAAATCGCCATTTGGACGCTTTTTTCCGCCACACAATTCGCCGTATTGTAATTTTTTTTTTAATATTTTAAAAGTACGGGCGTTTTCGGTCACGGTGATACCCATGATGTCTATATTTATTGTTATTTAGGTATTTATTTTTTAATTATACGGAAAGGGGGGTGATTTGAACTTTTATATCTTTTTATTTTTTATATATTTTTTAACATTTTTTTTAATTTTTTTTTTACTATTTGAAAGCTCAAATATAGGCTTATATATTGTGGCTTTTTTTTTTCTTTATGAGCAATCATGGATTTTATAGACTCAGAAATCCAAGAATTGCTCATTTCTTATCCTGGCCTGCCATCTAGTGGCCAGAATAAGAATTGCACTTTGAAAACTGTAATCCTCACCAGCGAGGATTACAGTTTTCATATGGTGTACAGACACCCCGATTGGCCACACGGGGTGTCTGTACAACACCCGGAAGCGAATGCTTCCGGGTTGAGACGCAACTAGATGCCGTGATCACGGCATCTAAACTCCCAGGAAGACGCCGCCGATGGCGGTAAGTAGCGGCAAGTCTCTGCTGTTAGAAACAGCAGAGACTTACCGGCCATGACGCCCGCCGCACTTGCGAGCGGGCGCCATGTGCCCGCATCGCCCCAGCGCCGTACATGTACGGCGCTGGGCGCGAAGGGGTTAAACTTTTTTTGTAATAATAAAACTGAAAAGTGGGGCGTGCAAAATTATTCGGCTCCCTTGCATTAATACTTTGTTGCGCCACCTTTTGCTGCGATTACATCTGCAAGTCGCTTGGAGTATGTCTCTATCAGTTTTGCACATCTAGAGACTGAAATTCTTGCCCATTCTTACTTGCAAAACAGCTCAAGCTCTTTGAGGTTGGATGGAGAGCATTTGTGAACAGCAGTTTTCAGCTCTTTCCACATATTCTCAAGTGGATTCAGCTCTGGACTTTGACTTGGCCATTCTAAGACCTGGATACGTTTATTTTTGAACCATTCCATTGTAGATTTTGCTTTATGTTTGGGATCATTGTATTGTTGGAAGATAAATCTCTGTCCTAGTCTCAGGTCTTTTACAGACTCCACTCGTTCCACTTCACAATTGTGACCCACTTGTTGTTGATTCTTCACCAACAATTAAAAATGTTATATCTTTTTGTTTGAAGCCTGAAATGTGGCAAAAGGTTGAAAAGTTCCAAGGGGCTGAATACTTTCGCAAGGCTCTGTATATATATATATATATATATATATATATATATATATATATATACACATACACATATATATATATATATATATATATATATATATATATATACACACATACACACACATATATATATATATATATATATATATATATATATATATATATATATATATATATATATATATATATATATACACACACACACAGACACACACGCCATCCATTATACAGTATAATACATGCAGTGAGTACAGATATATAGTATATCGAGCAGGGTACTGACATGTAAGGTACAAGGTATATTAGATGCAGTGTGTACAGATATATAGAATATATATCAGTGTACTGATATGTGAGGTATGGGATATAGTACAGTAGATGCAGTGTGTACAGATATATAGAATACACAGCAGTGTACTGATATGTGAGGTAGGAGCTGTAATACATACCTCATACCTCACATATCAGTACACTGCCATATATACTGGCCAGGAATGGGTAGTGGGAGGGGCTATGAATGGGGCATGGGGGCCCAATTAAGATTCTTGCTATGGGGCCCAGTGACTTCTAAGCACGCCACTGGCGACGATAGAAGATCTTGAAGGATCCTCAGTGTCTCATGATTAGACTCAAATTTCACAGTAGTAAAACAATGTTCTGTCTGCATTTCCTACATCATACAGCATAATGCCAAATTATTCAGTCAGAAACTCTGGGTTTTTCCTAACACATCAATATGCAAGTTTAAAACAGAAGGGGCTCATTTGTCTCTAGTTTTGTGCTCATGAACACAGCAGAGTAATGTTTATTACACCATAAATGGACAGCTACATTAGTGTCACCACATGAAGAAAAGGAATTTGATTTACTATAATCAAGCTAGTAGTCTTCTGGCACCCATGTTCAATTTAATGCCATTTTTTTGTGCAAAACTTTAGAAATATATTGATAGCCAGTGAAACATTTTGCAGCTTTGATATACAACAGTGTTCAAGACAAAAGCTTGGACATATCAATCTTCTAAACAACCAAAAGCCGGTGTTTCGTGGAAGGCAGGAGGAGACCATTTCCGAGCTGTCATTTACTGACAATATGGTACACATACAGTCGGAAAACCAAAATAACTATCAAAAAGGGTATGACAAGCAGGTTAATATGACAAAATGAGACCAAAGAAATATGAGAGAAATGAAGAGAAAGAACTGGATATGTTAACCATTCTATGCAAGATGTTTTGTCACTGATCTAGCAAAGTATTTTACATTTAAATTGAAACTCTGCCAAGGGTATTTTTTTCTGTTTAAGAGAAAAATATGTTTTGGATGATGCATTAGGGAATAGAGATCAGCAAATCTATCTGCCGATTCGTATCGAATCTTCCATTTTTCCTACTCTGAAGCGATTTCGGATTTTGTCAGATTTGCTTCTTACGCAACGTACGCATTCTTCTTGCCCCCTCCCCGGCCCCCCGAAGCTGAAAAATGACGATACGCCCCCTCAAGAGCAGGAAAGTGAAGATGCCCCCCCCCCCTCAGAAGAGGGAAAAACCAGCCCGGCCCACCGGGAACTAACTATTTGCACGTATAGGGAGTGAAGACTCCTCCCTCATTACTCCGCCGCCCTCCTCTACACTTCAAGCCAGCGGTTAACAAGATCCAGAGTCAAACCACAGCAAACAGCATGGAGAAAGAACTGCGACCCAAGTAGGGAGAGATGGTCTTTGGGGGACGAGTACCCCGAACCACCACTTGCTTCAGAGATCAGAGCGTCACAACTGTGCAAGAGAGTCTCACCAGCTCCTGACTCCATATTTGCCTTGCCGGCTGGTGCGGCGGAGGTGGCTGGAGTGTCCACTTCGCCGCCCAGGAGGAGAACAACACCTTCCATTCAGCAGAACCCGATTGTGCCAGCATTGGTGACGGCCCACGTCCAGACCCTATGGGACTACAAGAATGCAGTGGAGGACTGGGTCATTCAAGTACTGGATAATCCCAGGCCGGTAGACCCTACACTGGAGCAGCGAAAGGGAACTGTCCTGTGGTTTTCTGTGGAGCGAGGCTCTGGCTTCCTGGCGGATGATGAGGATGGCAAGGAGTACTTCGTGGGCAGCAGGTAAGTGAAACGGACGTACCTGCCCCAAGCCCGTCACAGCCTGTACGTGGGGGATCAGGTGGAATACACCCCCATGGCATCCCTGAAAGGCCCCTTTGCAACCGGGGTTACCGTATTACCTAAGCCCCTGGTCCCTGCATCACCACCTGAAGTTTGGACAGAGGAACCACCAGGCAAAGTACCAGTGCGCTGCCTTCAAGAGTCACCAGATGGCACCCTCTGTTTCAGGGAGAAGCCACAGCCGGAGCATCAAATCCCTGGACTGCCAGTTCCACCACCATCACAGTCCTTTCAGCTGGGTCAGCTGACGACTTCATCGTTTACATTCCAGTCAATGGTGATCCACCGGTACCAACTACCCTGGAAGATGAAACCAACAGCAGCCAGGGAAGCTGGGGCTTCTTTCCTGGGTCCAACCTTGCCAGAACCGCTGCAACCAGAAGTCCTTACCCCTGCTGTCCTGGTTGGAGAATCCGGAAAAGTAAAGGCGCAAGTGGTTGCAGCGCTCACCAGCGTGACCACCACTTGGACCCGGTCAAGTCTGACTTCTGGAAGAAGAGGGCAGTAGAGTTCCACCACAGCAGTGAGCTTGGCCTAAAGGAGGCAGCAGTGTCCTCTGATCTCATTCAGCAGTAGCTCAAGCGAGGAAGACTTCAGGTCCCTCATCTGAGGAACTCTTCTACTGGCTGAGTGATTTAAAGGACACCTCAGGAGGACCTATGGGAGCCACACCATGGACTGCATCTGACGGGTGAGAGCTAGTTGGCACGTGTTTTGTTTAGTTTGTATTGCCCCCTGTTTGACTCTCACCCAGATGGACATGGCTTGTCAGGACTCTCCCCCCCCCCCCCCATTCTGCAGAAAATTCCCAGTTGCACCTAAGCACACTTATTTTCCTTTTCTTCCCCTTTCTCAGGTTATTTGGGAGCCCCCTTTGCAAAGAAGGTTCTCTATTTGCTGCTATTTTATATTATCCATTGTGGATTACACATTACCTGTTTGGATAACAATTACCTCACATGGATTACAATTGCATTTTGGACTGTGTTCCAGTGTTTTATCATGCCAAGCAGCCACGAGGAGAGACTCAAACGTATATCTGAGCCTTTTATGATTGCAAATGTGAAATTGCACTAAAATGTTTGCATAATTGTCTTTGCTGTATTTTAGCAGTAATGTTTTTACAGGTTCAGCAACGTTCAAGCACTTTAGCCCATTGTGTGTATTCTTTTTCAGGTACTGCAATGTGTCCTATTGTGCACTTATTGTATGGTGTGTTTTTTAGTAAATTATGCACTTAGCCAGATAGGTAGCACCTTACTTTTCTACCTCATATGGACTGCCTCTAAAGACTGTACGCCGCGACCTAGCCTCGTGCATATGACGCAATCTCGAGTCGATATACTCTAAGGATTCGTACGCACTTTGTATGCTAATGCTTACGTATTGCGTACTTTTAACAAAACTGACTGTATGTTTGTAATTTGTGTAGGAATGTTCGCAAAACAACGATTATTCTTGAATGCAAATTCGACCGAATAAATTCGTATTAAGAACGAATCTTGTCAGAAATTATCGATTATTCCCCAAAGCGAATTTTGGATTATTCACTCATCTCTAGTTGGGAACAGTATTAATCAACATTTTGGTCTCACATGATAAAATAAAAAAATGAATAATATTAGGCTCATGCATGCAGCTTTATTTTCTCTTGTGTAACCCAAATTACTAATTTGTTTTAAGGTGTTTGAAGGTTTTTTTTTTTTTTTTTTAATACATTTTTTGTGGGAGAAGCATAAATATACAGTTGTATACATACATCTTGGAAAACAAAATGTAATACTTCAAAACAGTATGATACATTATTAAACATTACATTGGTTCACAGAGTTATAGGGCTCACATACTGAAGACAAGTTGCATTCTGCCTCCCTTTTCTATTTTTCTCCCCTTCCCCCTCCCCCATTACCCAACATATTCATCCAACTCCAAACCAAAACTGCTCCCCGGGTGCCACTAGTCCATTTACCTCTATGTGCTAGCCGCTAGATGTAATTCGTCGTCTCTGTCAGTGAGAAGAAGCTGTCACAGTGTGCCTTTTGCCTGAACCTCAAGATACCATGAGGAATCCCTAAATGGTTTCATCAGAGCCATTATTTCATCTTTTGTCAAAGCCTCTAAAATAAACTTTCTCCATTTGTGAAAAAAGTGTTTGGTTATTTTTTCTTTATGTTTCTCTGCCTCTAGCCTATCCATATACAGCAAAAACTTCATACAGTAGTACCAATCACTTCCAAGAGACATGGAGAGGTAGGATAAAGCCAGTGTCTTAGTATACATTTTTTGGTAAATAATAGTAAAAGGTGTATTCCTTTAATGTTTATCACATTAGAGGAGTCATCCTGTGGATTAATAGGAATATAATGAAAAATAAATTGTTGTGGTTCTAGTTGTATATCAGAAAGAGTAAATGGTAAGACAGCACTCATAACCTTTGCTATGTAGTTATTCCAATTGGCGATGGTGCCTGCAGTGTTGAGCCCCAGCTTGTTGGGCCCCCGTAGTACATCCAGACATAAGAAATACTGTGGCACTCGATGTCTTCAATTCATAGTGGGTTTATTTAACCAAAATAGCGACGTTTCGACCAAAGGTGGTCTTTTTCAAGCAAGAAAAAAAACACCTTTGGTGGAAACGTCGCTATTTCGGTGAAATAAACCCACTATGAATTGAAGACATCGAGTGCCACAGTATTTCTTATGTCTGGATCTAGTTGTATATCCACGTCCCAGACTTTCTTGGCATAAGCTACTACTTCTTTCCACAATTGTGTGAGGTGTGAGCAGAGCCATAGACCATGTAATAAGTTAGCCTTTGGCAGATTACACTTGGGGCACCATCTAAAGTAATGTGCAGGTACATCACGAAACGAAAGATCAAATGCATACGTGGCTTTATGCATGATCCTAAAATGCATTTCTCTCCATGTCTCACTGGCGACCGCTTGTCGAACTCTTATCATTCCCGCCCTAATCTTAAATGTCAAGGATGTATCCTCAAGTTCCCTCTCCCATTTTTTAAATACATTATCTACTGTAGGTATTTTGGAATTTTCTATATAAACTTGACAGAGTGCCAGCCTCCCCCTCTCTACTTATTAGTGCTCCAAACCAAGCTACATAGTCAGAATCTCCCAGAGTGACCGCCTGACTTTTGCAATATGATAACAGTTGGTTATATGGCAGGAAATGAGATGCTGGAAGTTGAAATGTATTCTGTACATCCTGCCAAGATAACAAATCCGTTCCTGAAGGCGAAAGTATTTGTTTTAGTGTATAGATACCTTTATCTTTCCACAGTTTAAACATTGTAGATTGTCTCCCTGGTGGGAATGCAGGTAGGGTCCACAGTGGCATATATTGTGTGAGGTACATAGGTAGGTTATAAAGCTTTCTAACTATTCTCCAAGTGGCAGTGGTATTTTCACCAACACATAGTTTTTAACAGACATTGGCATGTCTTTGATCTTTGTGTGCAGGAGTGCTTTTAAGTCCCAGGGGGCCACCAGGCTACTTTCCAAGGTTGTGTTTGAACAATATGATGTGATACAAATACAATCATTGGCATGTCTAAAAATGGCAGCTAAGTTATATCTTCTGATATTGGGTAATTGAATACCTCCTTCCCAGCGTAATAAGCGCAATTTGTCATAAGCTATCCTAGGTCTCTTATTTTTCCATAAGAAAAAGTTGAAAGCCTTTTGTAGTCTAGTTATCTCTTTAGGTCTAATTAATATAGGAATGGTTTGCATAGGATATAGCAATCTGGCAAAGCTTACCATTTTTAGAAGATGTGCTCTACCAAAGAGAGACAGAGGTAGATCTGACCATCTCTCAAGTTCTTTTTCTATTTTAGTTATCAATGGCAGGTAGTTTAACGAGTATAAAGAGGAAGGCTGCTTGCCTATCTTGATACCCAGATATGTCATATTGTGAGAAACCACTTCCTCCTGATGGGATGATATCAGTCTCCCTGTATGTTCACGAAGATATAAAAGCTGACTTTTATGGACATTTATCTTATAACCTGTAACTTCCCCAAAATAAAGAAAAGTCTCCAAAATTGCCCCTAGGTGCTTGTCTGGTGAACTTAAGGACATCAGTATATCATCTGCAAAGCAGGTTTTATTTCTTTTTGACCCACCCTTATCCCTTGGTAAGTGTCTGATTGAATCAGATAATGCCAATGGTTCTAAGGCTAAATTAAATAATAGTGGGAATAAGGGACACCCCTGTCTATTTTAGTTATCAATGGCAGGTAGTTTAACGAGTACGTCATATTGTGAGAAACCACTTCCACCTACGTCATATTGTGAGAAACCACTTCTCCCTGTATGTTCATGAACATATAAAAGCTGACTTTTATGAACATTTATCTTACAGTATAACCTAGTGTAAAACCAGGTGTACATACTCTCGCCTGAGGTCTTCTATATAAACTATTTAAAAAGGATCTGAAGGAACCTTTGATGCCATTTGCATGAAGTACTTTACCAAGCCATTCCCAATTTACATTATCAAATGCCTTTTCTGACAGAAAGGCTGGACACTCTTCTCCTTTTTGTTTATGTTGTATATAGTCCTGAATAGCTAGAACTGCACGTATGTTTATTATAGCTGCTCTGCCTTTAGTAAAGCCCACTTGGTGGGTTCCTATCAGTTGGAGCATAAAATCAGCCAATCTGTTTGCCATTAGTTTGGACAATATTTTAACATCTCGGTTTATAAGGGAAATCAGCCTATACGAACTCGCCAAAGAGGGGTCTTTGCCCATTTTCAATATGACCTTTATATGTGCCATGTTTCCCGACGGCATAATATCACCCCCTTGCAGGCATGAATTAAACAAAGGTACCAAGGTTTGTGTCGCGTCTCCACTAAACGCCTTATAGAATTCCGCCGGAAAAACGTCCGGTCCTTCCCATTCTTTAACGTCCTAATGGTTTTTTCAAACTCTTCTACCGTGATCTGGGCATCAAGAAGGCTCAGCATCTCCACTGATGCCTGTGGCAAGTTAACTCGTGACAGTAACTCTCCCGCTCTAGAGGTATCATATTTTTCCTGTTGGTACCGTTTAGCATAGTAGCATCCCAGATACTCAGTAATGCTTTTAAGGTTGTTCATGTTCAACATCATGTTCCCTGATTCATCCTTTACATTATGAATCTGAGGAGAAAGTCTCTGCATTCTTGTCAAGTTCGCCAGCATTTTACCTGCCTTATTGCCAAATTTAAACAGCTCTGCTGACTTTTGATCTAGAAACTGATTTGTTTTTTGCTCCAAATAATAGTCATAATTATGCTTGGCCATAATCCATTTTGTTTTATTCAAAGTCAGTAGGATAAGCTAGAAATGTAGTATACGCCTCCCCCACTGTATTTGTGGCCTCTGTGTAATGAGTTTGGATCCTCTTTTTCTTAGCTAGTGTATATGATATTATGTTTCCTCTCAAAACTGCCTTTGCCGTTTCCCAAAATAGAATATGGTCTTCTTTGTGCTCGGCATTGGTTTCTGAGAATTCCCACCACCATCCCTTCAACCTATTGAGGAATTCCTCATCTGTTACCCCATGGCATATTCTCAGTTATGGTCATGACTACCACTACCTGCCACTAAAAGTTGTCCTTCCCCTTCCTGCATGATTTTGGATTCTAGTTCTCTAAAGAAGGGACCTGGGGCATTATTTGGGCCATATATATCAAAAATAGTCAGTAATCCCACCTCCGTTTCAAGCTATACCCTTAATAAACGGCAATTATCGTCAGTGTATTTAGATATGATACTATAGCTTAGCCTCTTATGAATAAGTAATAATACTCCCGCTTCCTACCCTCTGATGAGGAGCCTAGTACCTTCCCTACCCAGAGGCGCCTCATACGCCAGAAGTCTGAGTCTTCCAGGTGTGTTTCTTGAAGCAGGGCAATATCAGTACGTAATCTTTTAAGATGAAAAAATATGTTATAGATAGCCTAAGTAAGAGTTTTTGACAATCACATGTGAAATGTTCACCTCACCATCTAACACTCTACTCAATGACACTAGTACACCCAAGGAGCAAAACATAATAAACAGTCCCTCTCACCCCTCCCCTTAGTCCCCATTACAAACTAGAAAAACAGGATCCCTTTCCAGGGGTAAACAACCTTCTGGTAAAACATACTGACTTCACTTTTTTCGCACCCTTCTGAGCAGAGCAGTTGTCATCTCCTGCTCCGAAGTATCTCTTGTATTCCATCTGAAAACTCAATTATACCCTCTCGCTCCACATCAGGTTGTTTTTAGTTAGCTAATTCAGACCCCATTCCCCTCTACTGCAGAGTAAGGTCGCCCGATCTTCCATGGCATGAGAGGGAGAAGGCAAGGGACGGAAGAGGGGAAAAAAAAACACGCCCCCTTACTACCGTCCGTCACCTATCCGCCCCCACCCGAGAGAACAGGTTATTCTACATGTTAATAAAATGGAAATTGGTATACATTATCAAGTGCATAAACAAGTCCACTCAGACGTGTCTCACCAACCCCACCGGATTCCTTCAAGCAGGATCACATAATTCAAAGGACGGCATATTGAATCCTCCATATATATTCTAGAGTGTAAGTCTCTCATCCCCACTCTTGGCTCGATTCCCGCTCTTGGCTTTGTCTTGGTATTGTTGGGGAAGAACCCAGCAATCTTTTTCTAGATAGTCCTTTGTACAGGTTTCCTCTAGGTGAATATCCTCCTCTGGATGTTTGGCGGTCTCCATCATCCTCTATCAATGAGTGACTGTCCAGAGCTTGTGTGGCGTCACCTGGAGTCAGGTAGGTATCAATATTTCCTCCTGGTCTAAAGACTCGCAAAATGGCGGGATATATTAGAGCAAACTTAATGTTATGTTGCACCAGCTGAGTACATATAGAAGAAAAAGCCCATCTTTTCCTGGCAACCTCCGCTGAATAGTCCCCAAATAGTAGGATTTTATGGCCCCTCACCTTCACCGGTTGAGTGGCCCGTCCGGATTGATAAAGATTCTTTTTCAGCGTAGTTCAGGTACTTTGCTATTGTAGATCTCGGTCTTTGCATATTTCCCGCTGTCTGCGTGTCTCTCGCTGGGCCTATGACGTGTGCTTGTTCTACTGTGAGCTGGCCTTGGATTCCCAGCGCCTGTGGGAGTTCAACCACGCAAATTTGGGAGAGCTGGCTTGGAGGTATTTACTCAGGGAGCCCCACAATTCTTAAGTTATTCCTCCTGGAGCGATTCTCGAGGTCTTCCACTTTATCGCTCAGTGTTGAATTCGCCTGCAATGCATTACGGATCTGCGTTTGCGCCCTCTCCAGCTCATCTTCAACGAGGCCCATCCTTTGCTCCAGCTCTTCGATCTGTAGAGTATGCTGCGCAACATCCGTCTGTAATTGCTTCATAAAAGCCGCTACCATTGCCTCCTATGTGGCTTTTATGTCGAGTGCCAGGAGTTTAGCGACTGCTATAGCCAGTTCCTTACATGGCAGCTCGAGCCCTGGAGTTGTAGCGGTAGCGCTGTCTCAGATCCTCTGGACTCGTCATCTGTGGGCTGTGGGGGAGGCTGGGATGATGAGCGGGTAAGTCGTTGCCTCTTGTCCGCCATCTTATTTCTCATCTGGTCAGTGGCGTCTCTTGTGGGAGAGAGCGTTCAGGTAGTGGGGAGCCGCTGCGTACGAGAAACTTGTCCATAGGTACCCGCTTACTTGCAGTATATGTCCGGGGTCCCCTGATTTGCGGCTTTTCTCCCCCGATATGTCTCCTGATAGTTCGGAGCTACTGCTACTCGCGTCCTCACACGTGCGTGCCGGAACCGGAAGTTGGAGTTTTTTCTGTAATTCTATATGAATATCCATGTCCATAGAGATTCTCCTCTAAAAGCATTTCTTCTAAGGCAGAATACCTTCATGGAAAAGATGTTCAATCCTGTGAAAGAAAAGTTGCCATATGTACAAAGTGGGGAATTTTTATTTTTTGAAGTAAGAGTATTAGAAAAAAATGTCTATGACCACATCTCATGAAAATTCTCCTGACAACATATAGTATCAGCACAATGCCTAAAGCCTATACATACATAGGGGTAAAAACTCCAAAAGTATACCAGGGAGAAAGCATGCCAAGCTTTTAACACCCTAAACCCACTGTGCAGGGATTGCATAGCACAGGCAATAGTGCATCTTGGCTGATGAAAAAATGAATTTATTTATTTTTTTACATATAAGTGATATTATCAACTTTATATGCTTCTGGTAAGATGGAAAATATTGTATTTTCTCAAATCCATACACTGTATAATGGCTCAATGAAATTGCAAAGTAATTATCTGATAAATCTTTTAAGAGAAACTCCTTCATGCGCAAACCTATTCTGGCTCTGATACGTATAAAAATCCAAAAGTATTAAAGACAGCTTTTGGTATATGGGATTATCTATTCAGAATCATTACATTCTAATAAAAGTTTTCACAGAGTCCGAAGGTTGCAAGTTCATGAAGAATATTACCACATTATCGCTTAAAATCATATTACAGCCACATTTTGTATGCAATATTTATTAAAAGCAGAATATATACATATAGAAATAGTGATAAGGCTGAGCCAGGAAGGAATAGGTAAGGAAAGATTCCAAGATGATAAAATGTTGGATGACTAGTGAGAAAATTGTTTATATAGATGGGAGGGGGGAGTATATAAAACCATAAAAATATCTTACTACTTCAAATGAAAAGACATAATAATGACAAGGAAATATAATCAAGGGTGTAAATATAGGCATTGTAGTGGTAGCAGCTATACCCTGTGATAGTGTCTGATGAAGCCGAAAGGCCCCCCCTCCTACATAGGAGGATATTAATATTATAAATTTCACATGGTAAATCAGGGGCCCTGGACATATTTTGCATTGTGGGCTGTGCAATAACTGAATACCAGTATACGCATGTTAGAGAACACATTGTATTACTTCAATATATTGCGCAGTTACAGCAAACACATTTTACTGCTTTAGCAGACCTGAAGAAGAGGGAAGAGGGAAGGGTAAGGAGGAGGAGGGGGAGGGGGTTAGGCAGGGAGGTAATCCCAATCTGCAGAGAAGATTGTTCTACAGTTAGAACACATTCACATCAAGTAGAAAAGCCGCGGAACTCACGTCATGATCTCCATGTCTTTATGAATTTGGTTGTGCGTCTGATCTCCCATCTCGCAATCTGTTCCAACCTATAGATGTCATCCCATTTTGCAAGCTAAATGGCCAATGAGGGGAGTGTTTTTCCTCCAATATGAGGCAATAAGGATTCTAGCCACCACCAGAAGTTGTGTTAACAAAATTTTAGAATGGACTTTGATTTGATCTGTTAAGCTTAATAAGCCCAATTGTGGTGAAGGGTTAAGTGAGACCTTGCAGACATGTGAAAGGTACCCAGCACACCTCATTCCATAAAGGGATGGATAGCCTCAGAGCTCCACCAGATGTGTGTATAGGAGTCAACCTCCTTTTCACATCTCCAACACAGCTGACTGACCTCTGGGTACATCTTGTGAAGAGTAACAGGAGTGTAATACCAACGAGTGAGGACCTTATAATAGTTTTCTCATAATCTGACAGTTGAGACTCTGGGGGTCAAAGTGAGACATTGCTGGAGAACTTTCTGTGTGGGTGATAATTGTAGCTCATCTTCCCAGTTCATAACATAGTCAAAGGTTGCCGTCCTGGCCTGGGAAACCAAACAAGTGTATAGATTGGTAATTTTCTTATTGGGTTCTTGGATCAGGAGAATTTCCTTTTCAAATATGGTAGGGCTCTTACAAGTAATAGGGAGGAAAGTACTAAGGTAATGTTTAATGTGTAAATGATGATACAATGCCAGAAGATATATGGCCATGAGACTCCCAATCCCCTTTCAAAGCTCCTTGTTAGACAAGTCAATCAATGGGATTGTGAGTTTTTTACAACTTGCTGTTAGGGTAGGTCTGAATTGGGGAGAAGAATCCCAAAGCGCATCCCTAACCTGTATCAAGGGGGAAAGGGGTAAGACAGCAGTAGTGGGCCTAGGCTAGATTTCCACAGTTTAATCATATTCCGTGTGATAGGGTTTGAAACATCTATCTGTACAATGTTACAGTCTAAGAGCAATAGAGTCCTGCTAGGATATCCATGCGATCTTGTTGTGGTCTAAGCCATTCCATACAGCGCATACCCTGTACAGCCCTATAGTACATAAAAAAATCTGACATCCCCATGACACCCTGTTTTGTTGGTTGAGTAGGATAAGAATATTTTAATTTAGGTGTCTTTTTGCCCCAAAGAAAGACCAATAGAATAGATCTTAATTGTGCAAAGAATGATTGTGGGAGGGGGATAGGAAGGGTTTGTAAATGATAAAGCACTTTGGGCAAAATTACCATCTTGACTAAAGAGCGCCTACCGAACCATGAGAGGAATGGGATTTCCCATGAGTCTAACAAGGCTTTGATATTTTGGGGAAAGCTCTGAAAGTTTGAGGGGTCAAAGGTGATATGAACTCCCAGGAATTTCATAGTTGTGTGTGACCATTGGTAGGGGGTAAGAAGTTCAAGGGTCTTCTGTTTCTGCAAGTCTAGCATCACATTTACCACTTGTGACTTAGAGGGATTGGCCAGAAAATTAGACAATTTACCAAATCGATCAAACAAATCACTGGTAAAGCACTGTCAGGGTTTGTGATAAACACTAACAGGTCATCCACAAAGGCTGCTAGCTGGTGGTGAACTCCTTGCAGATGAGGTCATTACTAGAGGATGTCCAGACAGCATGCTGAAGGTAAGGCTGACCTGGTGTTGTGGCCCACATCTCACCTCCCAAGCACCCTGCTTCATATCCATATTAGAGACAATTGGAGGAGGAGGACAGAACATGGCAGCTTTTGATGGCCACTACAGAGGGACAGCTTCTGGAGAGTTATTTTGTGGCGAACTGGGGAATTTGGTTCTGTGGGGTGGTATTCTGAGCACCATCTTCTGTCGATTTGGACCCACCTACAACGTTGGGGACACTTTGTTTTTTTCCAGGGCCAATTTAAGTTCCCAATCCACCCCTGGCTGTAGCTGATTTATATCCCATGACAGTCACTCCTCATGGAGCATCAGTGCACAATATTAACACATGTTCTCAGACTTTGGTACCTCTCTCTTCACCACTAGCTGTTCACACTCTGCACTCTCTCATCAGTCCTGGTCTCTCTCTTCTCATGACACACAATCCATTGTGACTAGTCAAAAGGCTTCTCCACAGGTCGTTAGCTGTTATCAGGGTGTAGAGCAACGTAGTGCAAGTCATCTAACTTTTCAGGATACCTCCCACTCTGGTGCTCAGCTGCTCCGTGGTACTGTCTGTGCTCTAAGGTGGTACACCAGTGTATGACCAACACCCACCTCCATTTGATTTAAAGCTCTTATGCAGAGTCTACTTTGCAGAGCACTTCTATTTATCCCCTCAGAGAACATGCTTTATAATGTGAGGATGATCTAGGACTGATTCCTTCACTGAACTCTTAATGTACAGGGTGTACATCAATGTCCATGATGTTTTTTACCCAACCGCAGTGTGTTTCTCAGAATCAACAGTGCTCTTGAAAAGCAGTTCCCTTCCCTAGGTAAATGACTTAATAGTGACAGCATGCTGTCACAGGCTACCTGTGATGTCAGAACACATCAATATACTGCACATTATGCTGTTATATGACACAGTATAATGATGGGAGATATATCAACATTCAATAAAAATAACAGTGCAACGCTTGCACGTCTTCAGCAATAATCACATAGTTTAGCATAGGTGGTGTATGTTACCACTGAAACAGGGTCAGCAGTAAACCACAGCAACAGGTTTAACTGTAAAGGTTATATTTTTTTCTTGAACAAAGGGCCTCTCACATGCTGTCAAATTATTGCCCAAAACTCAACCACATCTGTAGGAATAGAACAGCCAACCTGCCACAAGTAGAGGAATGCATGTGAGGAGGTATACACCAAACTGCCTGCTAAAGTGTGTCACGAGGACAGATATAGCAGTGTAAAAATAAGCCTGTGCAACCGTACACATGATGCAGTGGTAAGCCACGATCTTAAATAAGGAAAATCTTCAGGAAGAATCAGAGGCAGTGTTGTTGCCCAGGGAAGTTAGTTATAACCCTCAGTTCAAGTACAACCCCTGAAGAGAGAAGTTTGTTGACACTTAAAGAGACTATGCATTTCCCAAACCAATGGTCTTCATAGAGAGTCTGTAACCATGTGTTTTTGTTCCCTTCTGAAACCATTAGCCTGTTGCAAGACTGCTGTAACCATCAAGTTTATTGACCATTTGTGTGATTAAAAGCCTCTGTTTAACATTATATCTGTGTCCAAATATTCTTTTTTTTCCAGCCTTGAGCGGGGAGCCATTTAGAGTATATCACTCAAACCCAAAATGATCTTTTTGCAAGATATTATCCCCTTAGACATATAGGTCTGCATAGGAGCTGTAGACACAAACAGATATTTTTTATCAAGCCTTGATGTGATTGAATTTCCAAAAATGTATTTTGTGTCCAATTTGATCAAATTGGTCAAATAGAAAATGCCCAGATTACCATGAAAAGTTGTGTATGGCACTCTGAGGCCTTCTGGGTTCAGGCTCTTTATCACCAAGGCAGCATTAAAAATGTCAAAGTGATACCAGCATACTGTATGTTTTTTGTGTGGGACGATTTAGTTGAAATCGAAAAACATTTGGAAAATTTGTAGCAAATCTGATCCGTGCTGAATCGTTTTGCACTTCTGTAACCATGACCGTTTGTAATGTAACTACAATAATTAACTGTAATTATCTTGAAAAATGGATATTAAGAGATCTTTACAGGTCATTGATATTTTTAATTCAAGTGCTATACGATGATTGGATATACTGTACTTGCAATTTTAAGAACGATAATTTCAGGGAGTACATTCCACATGTTACTGTTACTTTACTAATGGCTTTTAGTAATAGCATTTCCAAATATCCCTAATATTGAAATGTAAAATACAAATCTATCCATCCGACCATCTCATACCTATCCATCTCTCATATCTATCCATCTACCTACATCTCTGTCTTCTATCTTTCTTTTCCCTCTCTTTTGCTCTTGCCCTCTATATATACACAAACACATTTTGAAGTGAATATATGTTTCACTCTACCACCTCTGCTCCAATACCACACAATAACATTTTGCTCTCTTATGAACTGATTTTTTTTATATTGTTATACTGTCTTGACTTTCACATTTACCAAGCAATTGAAAAATTGAATCCATGCATTACAATTCAGTGAAACTGAGAGAACAATCGCAGATCAGAGCACAAAGCAATTTCCACAAGACACTTTGTATGAATCATTTAAGATTGACATTGCTTTCTGTGAGACTATGAGCTTTCATTTCTGAATTACAATGCTCAATTGCAAAAATGATTTGCACTGTTCCTTGCCTTCAAAAAGTTGTAATAAAGTATTGAAATTAAATTTCTAAAGTGTAGTATGACTCATATGCAAAAATCCATAATTGGAAGGTTTAACCACTTCCCGTCCGCCCGTTGACTATAAACGTCCAGGAAGTGGTTATCTATCTCTGAATGGCCGTTTCTAAACGTCCATTCAGAGATAGCAGCTGCACGCTAATCGTGCAGCTGCACAGTGGGGTACCTGCTGTCAGTGACAGCAGGGTACCCCAAAGAGAAGGCAGGGACCGTTCCCAGGGGTCCCTGCCTTCTAGATCACTGTATACACAGCGCTTAACGAGCACTGTGTATACATATCAGGAAGCGCTATTGCGCTTCCTGTTCCGGCCCGGCGGTCACGTGATCGCCAGGACTGGGAGAGTGCAGGAGCTGCCGGGTCGCTCATAGACCCGATCAGCCCTGCACTGAGGCTGTACAGCATAGCATAGTACAGCATCCCCCTCTCTGGGGATGTATTTCCCCTGTAACTGGGGCTACTATGTCAGCCCCAGTTACAGGAGAAATCAAGTGTAAAAAAAAATAAATAAAAATAAGTGAAGTTAAATGTCCCCCTGAGGTCTTGTATGACCTTATGGGGGACACAAAGTGTAAAAAATAAAAATAAAAAAAATAGATTATATAAAAAAAAAAAATCACATATATATATATATATATATATATATATATATATATATATATATATATATATATAATTTCCCCCAAATGTTTCATTAAAAAAGTTACAAATAAAAATAAATAAATAAGATAGACATATTTGGTATCACCGCGCCCGAAACAACCGGCTCTATAAAAATATCACATGATCTACCCCATCAAGTGAACTGCGTAAAAAAATCTAATAAAAATTAAGCCAAAACAGCTTTTTTTGTCGCATCACCTACCAAAAAACATAATATTAAACAATCAAAAAGTCGTATGCATCCCAAAATGGTAGCAATAAAAACGTCACCTCATCCCGCAAAAAATGAGCCCCCACACAAGATTATAGCCCGAAAAATGAAAAAAAATGTCTCTTAAAAAATTCCAACACAAAAACATGATTTTTCTTCTAAAAATGCTCTTATTGTGTAAAACGTAAAAAAATAAATAAAAAATAGACATATTTGGTATTGTTGCGTCCGTAACAACTGGCTCTACAAAAATATTACATGATCTACCCCATCAAGTGAACAGTGTAAAAAAAAATATAGAAAAATGCCCCTAAACTGCTTTTTTTTTTTTTAGTTAACCTCCCAAAAATTAGATTAAAAAGTGATCAGAAAGCCGGATGTACCCCAAAATGGTGCCAATAAAAATCACAGCTTGTCCCGCAAAAAATAAGACCTCACGCAGCTCAGTCCACAAAAAATTAAAAAGTTATCACTTACAAACCATGACAAAAAATTCCATGTTAGAAAATGCAGATGCTGCTCCTCCCCTTCTGAGCCCTGGCGTATCCCAAAATAACAGTTTACGACCACATGTGGGGTGTTTCTGCAAACTGCAGAATCGGGGTAATAAATATTGAGTTTTGTTTTGTTGTTAACCCTTGATGTGTTAAAGGAAAAAATTATTAAAATGGAAAATCTGCAAAAAAAGTGAAATTTTGAGATTTCACATCTATTTTGCTTTAATTCCTGTGGAATACTTAAAGGGGTTATCCCACGAAGAATGTAAAAACTGGAAATCAGACGTCATATAGTCCATGACAATACCTTTCTAACAATGATAGAACCAGCCCTGTACCTTACATGGATCCAGAGATCTCCCCATTCATTACTCTGCTAGATTTATATAAAGCTGACAGCTCAAGGGGAGTGTCTTTTCTGCTGCAGCAAAGGGGGCGTGTCCATTTGCTCCCTATCACAGCTCAGGAGGCAGTTGAAAGATGTAAATGAGCATGTGCGGCCTTCTCAGTGAGCAGGTCAAAGAAATAAGAAATTAAGTGGCTCTATACAGATACATTTTACTGAATAACTCAGTAGCTATACAGAATTTTTAATTACATGCAATTACTAAAGTATTCAGATCCAGGAGCTGGTTTAAAAACTGTAGAATATTTTTCGTGGGACAACCCCTTTAAAGGGTAAACAACATTTCTAAAACCAGTTTTGAATAGTTTGAGGGGTGTAGGTTCTAAAATGGGGTCATTTATGGGTGGTTTTTATTATGTAAGCCCACAAACTCACTTCAGAACTGAACTGGTCCTTAAAAAAGTTGATTTTGCAAATTTGCAAAAATTGCGTCTAAAATTCTAAACCTTCTACTGTCCTAAAAAAATAAAATGACACTACCAAAATGATGCCAACATAAAAGTAGACATATGGGGAATGTAAATTAAAAAGTATTTTATGGGGCATCACTATCTGTCTTAAAAGCAGAGAGATTAAAATTTAGAAAACAAATTTTCGGTAACTTTTGGATTTTTTTATAAATAAAATTAAAACTTATCGACTCAAGTTTACCATTAACTTGAAGTACAATGTGTCACGAGAAAACAGTCTCAGAATCGCTTGGATAAGTAAAAGCGTTCCAAAGTTATTACCACATGAAGTGACATGTCAGATTTGCAAAATTAGGCTTGGTCAGGAAGGGGGTAAATGGCCCAGAGCTGAAGTGGTTAAATTATGCAACGTATCATATCTTATATGACATATGATAAAGATAAAGAAAATTAATAGAAAACTTACAGTAACTCATTTTGCTTTGAACCCAAACATAAAGAGATTGTCCCCATTCTAGTCTATCGCACTCCATACTTACCTAATGTTTATTACTAGAGATGAGCGAGCATACTCGTCCAAGCTTGGTGCTCGTTCGAGTATTAGGGTACTCATAAGTGCTCGCTGCTCGGACGAGTATCTCGCCATGCTCGAGGAAATGGCAACTTCCGCATCGTCCATTTTTGGCGCCTAAAAACTCAGCCAATCACAAGCCAGGAGACTCTGCGGTACACCCAGCATCACGTGGGGCCCTTACATGTCGATAGCAGGGGTTGGCTGGCCTGATCAGGTGACCCTGGAATATACTAGTGACTGGCCGCGGTGCTCGGCTCAGATGCTGTCTGGATGTCGTTAGGGATAGAGCTGCTGCGTTTCAGGGAGAGTGTTAGGGCCTGCATTTAGTTCTCTGTTAGGCAGGAATCACCCACAAAGAACCCAACAGCCCTTCTAAGGGCTACAAGAAATTTTTTTTTTGTCTCCTGGCTTGGCTAGCTGGCTGGCACTAGTAGTGCAGCTATCGCCATATATAACCCCCTTTTTTTTAATTGTTATATCTCAGTGATACAAATCCATTGCACACAGCAGTGTGGAACCATTCTGTGTGTCACAGTTCAGTACACTCACTCCAATCCGTATTTTCTGTCCAGGTGACACTTTCTGTACGCCACTTAATACAACCAAGTCTTTTGCTGCCTGTCACGTATATAGCTTGATCCCAAAAATCTCTGTGCGACATTTCTCTGGGTCGCAGTCTAAATAGCCACCGTCAGTAGGGTGTCAGTTAGCTCTATGATAGTTTCTGCACGTCACGTTCCCAAAAAAACAAAACTCCCCCCCAAAATTTTTTTTTAAATAGTTTTTTGGTTGTTTTAGCTCAGTGATACAAATCCATTTCACAAAGCTGCGTGGAACCATTCTGTGTGTCACAGTTCATTACACTCACTCCTATCTGTATTTTCTGTCCAGGTGACACTTTCTGTACGTCACTTAATACAACCAAGTCTTTTGCTGCCTGTCACGTATATAGCTTGATCCCAAAAATCTCTGTGCGACATTTGTCTGGGTCGCAGTCTAAATAGCCACCGTCAGTAGGGTGTCAGTTAGCTCTATGATAGTTTCTGCACGTCACGTTCCCAAGAAAACAAAACTCCCCAAAATTTTTTTTTTTAAAATAGTTTTTTGGTTGTTTTAGCTCAATGATACAAATCCATTTCACACAGCTGCGTGGAACCATTCTGTGTATCACAGTTCAGTACACTCACTCCAATCCGTATTTTCTGTCCAGGTGACACTTTCTGTACGTCACTTAATTAAACCAGACTGAACAAGTTTGTGGGTTTCAGTACAGCAGGCCCATTTATTTTTAATTTTTTATATAATACACTTATATACTGAAAATGTTGAACCCCAGGTCTAAGGGTCGAGGACGAGGGCGTGGGGCATTCAATTACTGCAGGGGGCAGAGACCGTGGTCCTGGGCAGGGTGAGACAGTACCTGCTGATGAGGGAGCAGGGGAACTCCGCAGAGCTACACTCCCTAGCTTCATGTCTCAACTTACAGGGACACTTGGTAGAGGACTGTTGAAACCACAACAGTGCGAAAAGCTGATGTCGTAGATTGCGGACAATGCTTCAAGTAATTTGTCCACCAGTCAGTCTTCCACGCAGTCCACCCACGTTACCCAAGGGAGCACTCCTCTGGCTCCTCCACCTCAACCTCCTTTCACCCAGTCTGCCCCCTCCCAGGAAAATTTGGAATGCGATCCGGCATACTCTCAGGAACTGTTTTCTGGACCCTTCCCAGAGTCACAAACCACTTCTCAGGTTGCTGCTGACCTCGTTCCCGATGCCCAAATTTTCCAACTGTCGCAGTCTGTGGGTGATGATGATGATGACAATGTTGAGTTAGTGGAAGAAGTTTGTAAAGAGGTGTCGGACGATGAGGAGACACGGTTGTCAGACAGTGGTGAAGTTGTTGTCAGGGCAGGAAGTCCAAGGGGGGAGCAGACTGAGGAATCGGAGGATGACGAGGTGACTGACCCAAGCTGGGTTGATAAGCCGAGTGAAGACAGTGCCTCTGAGGCGGAGGCGAGTGCTGCACCAGAACAGGTTGGAAGAGGCAGTGGTGTGGCCAGAGGGAGAAGCAGGGCCAGAGCTGGTGCATCAGCAGCAACTGTTTCACATAGTGAAGCTCCCGTGGCGAGGCCTAGATGTTCGCAAGTCTGGAGGTTCTTTAAAGAAAGTGAGGATGACCGACGGACTGTGGTGTGCAACCTGTGCCACACCAGGATCAGCAGGGGTGCCACCACTACTAGCCTAACCACCACCAGCATGCGTAGGCATATGAGTGCTAAACACCCCACTCAATGGAACCAAGGCCGTTCACCACCTCCTGTGGGTCACACCACTGCTCCTTCCCCTGTGTCACTCGCTGCCTCTGCTAGTCAACCCCCTGCCCAGGACCCCGGCACGAGCGTCTCCTGCCGGAAAACCACACCTTCGCCTCCACGATCCTCCACAGTGTCCACCAATGTGTCCCAGCGCAGCGTTCAGCTGTGTTTACAGCAGACGCTGGAGCGCAAGAGGAAATACAGTTCCACCCACCCACATGCCCAAGCCCTCAACGTCCACATCGCCAAATTGCTGAGGCTGGAGATGCTGCCCTATAGGCTGGTAGAGACCGAGGCCTTTCGCAATCTCATGGCGGTGGCTGCCCCTCGGTATTCGGTCCCCAGCCGCCACTATTTTTCCCGATGTGCCGTCCCAGCCCTACACCAGCACGTGTCAGGGAACATCCTCTGTGCCCTGACCAACGCTGTTTCAGAGAAGGTCCACCTAACCACGGACACGTGGACAAGTGCTGCCGGGCAGGGACACTATATCTCACTGACGGCACATTGGGTTAACTTGGTGGAGGCTGGGACGGAGAATGACCCTGGGGCCGCTCATGTACTGCCCACACCGAGGATTGAGGGGCCTACCTCGGTCACGGTCTCTCAGACGTACTATGCCTCCTCCTCCGACCCCTCCTCCTCCGAATTACCATCCTTGGGCACGGCACCTTCAGTTGGTAGCTCTAGGCCCAGCAGCAGTGCCGTGGGTAAGCGCCAGCAGGCGGTGCTCAAACTGCTGAGCTTAGGTGACAAAAGGCACACCGCCCAAGAGCTGTTACAGGGCATCACGGCGCAGACCGATGTGTGGCTGGCACCGCTGAACTTCAAGCCAGGCATGGTTGTGTGTGACAACGGGCGTAACCTGGTGGCGGCTCTGCAACTCGGCAGACTGACACATGTGCCATGCCTGGCCCACATGTTCAATCTAATAGTTCAGCGGTTCCTCAAGACATACCCCAATCTGTCTGATTTGCTCACCAAGGTGCGCCGCATCTGTGCACATTTCCGCAAGTCGACCACAGATGCTGCCACTCTCAGGGCAGCGCAGCGCCGCCTACAACTGCCCGCTCACCGACTGTTGTGCGACGTGCCCACGAGATGGAATTCGACATTAAACATGTTATCCAGAGTTTACCAGCAGCGCAGAGCGATTGTAGACTGCCAGATGTCAACTTCCACCAGAACTGGTAGTCAGGTCAGTCAGATTCCTCAAGTCTACAATGAGGAGTGGACGTGGATGTCTGATATCTGCCAGGTGTTGAGCAACTTTGAGGAGTCAACACAGATGGTCAGCGGCGATGCCGCCATTATCAGCCTCACCATCCCGCTGCTTTGCCTGTTGAAAAACTCACTGCTCAGCATCAAGTCGGATGCTTTGCGCTTGTCACAAGAGACGGTGGAGGAAGATACGTCGCTTGATAGCCAGAGCACCCTCCGGTCTGTTTCTCAGCGCGTATCGGAGGAGGGGGATGAGGAGGAAGAAGAGGAGAATGTCGGCGAGACAGAAGAGGGTACCAGTGCTCAGTCCTTAACTCTTGAGCGTGTATGGGCTGAAGAGGAGGACTTGGAGGAGGAGGAGGAGGAGGAGGAAATGGAGAGTCAGGCCAGTGAGGAGAGGGAATTCTTGCGTGTTGGGACTCTGGCGCACATGGCAGACTTCATGTTAGGCTGCCTATCCCGTGACCCTCGCGTTAGAAGCATTTTTTCAAACACCGATTACTGGGTGTTCACTCTCCTGGACCCATGGTACAAGCTGAACCTTTCCACTCTCATCCCTGCAGAGGAAAGGAGTATGAGAGTGAATAGATATTAACAGGCCCTGGTGCACAAGCTGAAACAATCCTTCCCATCTGTCGCAGCTAGCGGCAGAGGGCATGGTTCTGTGGGCCAAGTAGCGGGGGAGAGGAGCCGAGCAGGCAGCTTGTCCAGCACTGGCAGGGGAACGCTCTCCAAGGCCTTTGCCACTTTTATGTCACCCCAGCAAGACACTGTCACCTGTCTCCAGTCTAGGCAGAGTAGGGGGGAGCTGTACAGAAAGATGGTGAGGGAGTACCTAGCTGACCATACCAACGTCCATAGCGATCACTCTGCTCCATACAACTACTGGGTTTCAAAGCTGGACACGTGGCCTGAACTGGCGCTGTATGCCTTGGAGGTGCTGGCCTGCCCTGCCGCTAGCGTGCTGTCAGAGCGGGTATTCAGTGCAGCTGGTGGCGTCATCACCGATAAGCGTACACGCCTGTCAACTGACAGCGCTGACAGGCTGACGCTTATTAAAATGAACAAAGCCTGGATTTCACCGGAATTCAAATCTCCTCCGGGGGAAAGCAGCTAAAGATTAACATTATTTATGTATCCGATTCCTCTTCTCTACTCCTCCTACTCCTCCTCCATATCGTCTTTGCCTAACGCTGACCCAAAAAACGCGATTTTTCAGAGGCCCAACTGGCACTCTTTTACCACAATTTTTCCGGAGATCCACCTACAGGCCCTCTCTTCAAACAATTTTTCCGGAGGTCCACCTACAGGCCCTCTCTCCATACAATTTTTCCGGAGGTCCACCTACAGGCCCTCTCTCCAAACAATTTTTCCGGAGGTCCACCTACAGGCCCTCTCCAAACAATTTTTCCGGAGGTCCACCTACAGGCCCTCTCTCCAGTTCCAGTTTCCAGTTTTATTTGCGCAAACTGCGTAAATTTTTTTTTTGGGATAGGTGTGAAAAATAATATTACCTGCGTATCTATATTGCCCATCATTGGATACAGTAGCAACAAGAAGACCAAACACATGCTGCCCACAGGGTTCCGCAAATTCCTGGTCCACAATGTCAAGGAGCTCGAGGTTCTGTTGATGAGCAACAAGTCCTTCTGTGCAGAAATCGCCCACAACGTCTCCTCAAAGAACCGAAAGGCCATTGTGGAGAGAGCGGCACAGCTCGCCATCAAAGTGACGAACCCCAACTCCAGACTGCGCAGCGAAGGGAACGAATAAATATCTCTGTGGTTATTTGTGCTAAATAAAAGTTAAATAAACACAAAAAAAATAATTTGATCTGTTCCTGTGCCTGATCCACCCAAGTTGAATCTGTCCCATACAACTACCTCACCCCCCGACACTTGTGCCTCGCCATTGTCCACCACCTCCTCAGACAACACTGGTAAATCCCCACTGTCAGCACACGGAGACAGCAAAAGGTCTTGCGAATTGGGGCAGAGAATGTTCTGGGGTAGCACATCAGAGAAGGGGTGACTACGGGGTTCCAGGGAGTATGTGACCACATGCAATCTCCATCTAAAAAGTCATACTGAGGCTCACCACCATGCTTTACACTGCAATCTTATTACTGAGGTTTACCACCATGCTTTACACTGCAATCTTATTGAAAGACAGACAATCAGGGGTTCACCGCCAGGTTGTCAGGCAGCATTTTTAAGTGGGTCACCATTACCGTGTCCCTGAAAATTGCCTTGGGGTCATCGCCAGACTATTTTTATGAAAGGCCATGGGGTTCTATACACACAGTGCTGACGGAAGCCCATCAGCCTTTCTAAACACAATTGAATCTGTCCCATCATGAGAAAGTCCCCCCAAGGAGTCCCCAATGTAACTTGCTTCCCATACAACTACCTCACCCCCCGACACCTGTGTCTCGCCATTGTCCACCACCTCCTCAGACAACACTGGTAAATCCCCACTGTCAGTACACGGAGACTGCAAAAGGTCTTGCGAATTGGGGCAGAGAATGTTCTGGGGTAGCACATCAGAGAAGGGGTGACTACGGGGTTCCAGGGAGTACGTGACCACATGCAATTTCCATCTAAAAAGTCATACTGAGGCTCACCACCATGCTTTACACTGCAATCTTATTGACAGACACACAATCAGGGGTTCACCGCTAGGTTGTCAGGCAGCATTTTTAAGTGGGTCACCATTACCGTGTCCCTGAAAATTGCCTTGGGTTCATCCCCAGACTATTGGCCAGATTTTGAAAAAATGGTGCAATTAGGGAGCCTCAGAGGCATCCCTACATGCTGCCCCTGCTGTTTCCTGTCCATTTCCGTGGTGTTTCCATCATTTTCTGAGGTTTCCAGGTTTTTACCCAGCCTTCCCTAGGCAGAGCCCCGGTCCCCTGCAAAAAATGCTTGAGTCTCCCATTGACTTCAATGGGGTTCGTTATTCGAAACGAGCACCCGAGCATCGGGAAAAGTTTGACTCGAATAACGAGCACCCGAGCATTTTAGTGCTCGCTCATCTCTATTTATTACCCAAGTGGCACACCTCTATAACATCCAGAGCTACTAGGATTGAGTTAGGCAAGTGCTACATGGCGATCTTGGCTGCAACATCTGTCACGCAACAAAAAATTGTACTTTCACTATGCTAAAGGTAATGGAGTCACCTTGCAACTCATAAATGGCTCTGAGCATGAAAACACAGTTGCAAGAAATGCGCAAGTGAAGGATTGGCAAATTGAAAAATTCCCCTCATCTCTTTGTTCTCCAGGGAGTTAAGCGATTGAAAAAAGGTGCCTAGCAGCAGCTATCTCCTCTCTCCCCACTGAAAACACATACATGCTATTTTCCTATGTTTCAATGTAAGTACAGTTTATTTAAAATTATTGCAAGCCTTACAACATCTTTTATTTTATTTTTTTAAGTTTAGCTGTCTATTGGCAAAATTCACTAAATTCTTACATTTTCACAAGTTATGTGCAATGTTGAAAGCATTTATATACAGCATTTTAAAGGGCAAAACCTTTGTCAAGTTCACCGATACCAAATATGAGTGCATTTGTAAATGAGGGACGACAAACGAGGGACCCTCCCTGGTGTAATACCTCCAATACCAAGTAACTCATCTCTAACAAGGCGAGCTCCTTACCAGATCAAGGCAAAATCACTCTTAAGTGTGCTGGCACACAGTGCAGTTCTGACATGCAGTTAGAATTTTTTTATTGTAGCAAGCTAAAATTAATTAAACCATTGCCACAATGCAGAACACCAGGGTTTAATGAGGCTGCTAAACTGGCTAAATTGAAAACTGCATCCTGTCAGAACCCTTAGGTAGAGGGGAACCAGGCTGCTGCACCTTCCTGCCGGACGCATCCACTGGAGGCCAGAAATAGAATTAGATGGAGAATACACAAAAATCTACAGTAGATAAACAGGGCACTACACTAGATATTGTTCTTAAAGTGTAACATTCATTCTTTTTTATTTTTGTAATGTATAGGGGCAGTGATATTAACCATTTTTGTAATATACTTTAATTACTGAAATAATATATTTCTATTAGAAAAATAAAGTGGCCCATTTTGAGCATTAGCAACTCTCTTCTGTCTTCTGTTAAAATAACACAGTCAATGTTAGCAAGTCTCCACTGTTATGTACACAGAAGACAGAGGAGTGTCTTCACTTTAAAGGTGCTATTAAAATAAATTACATAAAAAAAAACAGGCAACACATTTCAGTAGCAGCCTATTGCCTTTTTCAGGTTTGACTAAATTAATGTAAACCAGTAGAAGAATTGGTTGGGCATACTCCTTATTTGGAAAAGTATAGATATTTATTGGATTAATAAATAAATTAAAATATAAAGCAAAAACTGGTAAAAAAAATGGTATATAAAACCGTGGTGACCTAGTTTATATATTGAAGGGTTATTCTTAAATCCTGGTTATTTATGACAAATACTGTGTTTCACAAAAAAGTGCTGGCAATGGCGACAATAAAGGTCTTAGGTATTGTCATATCCAAAAATAGTCAACATAAATAATAGTGGTCCTAGGCATTTGTCATATACAGTGAACAATTGAAAGTGACCATAAACCAAAAGTAGTGACCATAAGTAATCAACAATTGATAGTGACCATAAACGGTTGGCAATGGTCCCAGAGTAATTGTCACCGCTTTAAGTATACAGGATTAACTTATCCAGTAAGCTGAAACCCCATAAGCGCTGTAATTCAGATGACATATGTTAATGATGTACAGTCCATCTGTAGAAATGGCCAGTGGTTCAGTTCGTAATGCTGGATCTATGAATAGTATTACTGTATTTTTGTTATGTAGTTCCATATAGACCAGAATGTTAGTAGTTTATTTCTTTGGCAGTAACGCCTATACTTTACCCCCTCTTGGTTGGTGGTCCTCCAGACGGTGATTGTCTTCTCACCGGCAGCAAGATGCATAGTGTAGCGTGAGCTTTTTAGCACGCGAGGCGGCGTCCCAAGTGGCGTCCCACGTGGGTTCCCGCTGTGCTGTAGAAGGAGGCTGCGGCAGAAGATAGAGGGATGTGCTGTTAGTATAGCGTTATGCTGTTTACAGAGCTCTGGTTGCAACAAGTAGCGCTTTCTTTGCTATTAGTTTTGTTGGTATAATTGTAATCCAATCAGTATCTTGTAGTCAAGGTCAGCTAAGAGCTAAACGCGTTTTGGGGTCAATACAGTAAATGCCCCTTCTTCAGTAGCTTAATGACCTGCTAATAGTCTAAGATATTTATACCCCTCCTTAATTGGGGGGGGGGGGGGGAGGAGGAGAAGAGAGTGTGCCAAAGTGATTTAGAATGTCCGGTCTGGAGTGGCAACATAATGTGGATCATGAACATGGACCCTCAAAAGTTGATTTAATAACTACATAAAACACAGTGAACTACAATACATTAAGAATGCAGATATAAATATAATAAAAAGTAATATTGGGTAACAATAAATAAGCAATAAAAAGTAAAATAAAAAAGTAAAATAGAAAAATAGAAATATTGAGCAATAAATCATAGCATTAATGCATTGCTAAAATGATGTGAATGCTATTACCAATACTCTTAAAAGGGGCAAATAAGCTCCCACATGTTCAGTTTTGAGAATATGATGGGAGAGATAATGATTTGGTGCTTGGTTAGGAAATAGTATAGAAGGATATTGCGACATATGGTGATGCAGAAGGGTAAGTCTTTGGGTATGTAATTGCTGGACTTGGTACCTTCTATTGATTCCTATGGTATCCCTATGTAAGGTACGTTTATTTTCTTTTTATTATTGTTGTTCATTTTCTCTTTTTTCTTTATATCTTTTATGCAGGTTCTATGATGTGTGATGTATGGGGGTGGAGGCCTCCCCGGGAGGGGGGATCGGGGTGCTGGTAAAGAACAGCCTGACTCCGATGCCTAGTCCTAGAAGGGCACCCACCCCAATCGTCGCGGATGAAGAGGTGTTACAGGAAGATGAAAATTTCCATATCAGCATTTAGATCACCAGGTGACAATGTGTTAAATTCAAAAATCTTTCTGGACTCTTGTCGTGACATGTTCTTTATATGGTGTCCTCCTCTCCAATGTCTCGGTATTTTTTCAAGAGCTACGAAAGTGAGGAATTTGGGGTCCTGGTTGTGTGTCTCTTTGTAGTGTTTGGACACTGAGTGAAGCTCGTAACCCTTTTTAATATTGTTAATGTGTTCAAAGATCCTCCTTTTGAGTAGTCTCTTAGTCCTTCCAATGTATTGAAGTTTGCACGGGCATTGAAGTAGGTTTATTGTGTCAGTTGAGTCACATGTTAAACATTCCTCTATTCTGTGAGTATAAGTATTGGTGGTGGACTTTACTTCCATGATTTTTGGGGGGAATTTGGTGATTAGGCAGTTGGAACAGCGCCCGCACAGTTGGAATAGCGCCAGCTGTTGGACTTTTATATAGTTTTCTTTCTGATGGAAGGAGCAACTTTGAGGCCTAAGGTTGGTGCTCTGATGTATGTGATGGAAGGTGATTTTGAGAGTGTGGGGCCTATGATTTTGTCATTAGTTAGCAAGTGCCAGTGGCTAAATTGAAAACTGCATCCTGCAAGCACCCTTAGGTAGAGGGGAACCAGGCTGCTGCACCTTCCTGCCGGACGCATCCTCTGGATGCCAGAAATAGAATTAGATGGAGAATACACAAAAATCTACAGTAAACAGGGCACTGCACTAGATATTGTTCTTAAAGTGTAACATTCATTCTTTTTTATTTTTGTAATGTATAGGGGCAGTGATATTAACCATTTTTGTAATATACTTTAATTACTGAAATAATATATTTCTATTAAAAAAATAGCTCTAAAGTGGCCCATTTTGAGCATTAGCAACGCTCTTCTGTCTTCTGTTAACATAACACAGTCAATGTTAGCAAGTCTCCACTGTTATGTACACAGAAGACAGAGGAGTGTTGCCCTATACAACACAAAAATAGAAAAAAAAAAGAACAAAAAGATGACAGTTACACTTTAAAGGTTCTATTAAAATAAATTACATAAAAAAAACAGGCAACACATTTCAGTAGCAGCCTATTACCTTCTTCAGGTTTGACTAAATTAATGTAAACCAGGTTTTAATCCAGGGACATTGGCTTTGTACATGTCTCCTATATGTGCCTTCACTTTCATTTTCATTTTCTTTATTAGTTGCTGGGCAACCAAACACACGTCAGTCACATCCTTTATTTTCTTATTTTAGCTCCTAGTTATTCTCCAAACATTTCACTCTGTTTAGGTTTGTAATTTTATTATTTAGTCTAGGTTTATTTATCATCCAATTCGCTATCTAGGTTTTTTAAAATTATTTCTGTGATTTCATTATTTGGATACAGTTGTTCATCTGTCCATTTCCAGTCTATGGGGGCTGTATATTTAACCATCTTACATTGATTTAGTCAAGCCTGATGGAGGCTGTGGACCTCCGCTGAAACTTGCAGCTTGCATTTTTTTATGTATTTCATCTTGATATTTGTGTACAGAAACAGAATCAGTGCATTCTGCATTTTAGAGCAAAAAAAAAAATGATGCAGGTGCATATAGTCATAGTGAGAGTCACACAGACATAGCAGAATTTTTTAAAACTTACTGTGCATGATCTATATACAAACTAATATCTCATCTAATATACAATCAGAGGTTCTTAGCACATACATTTTTCAAAAAGTATCTGGGCTAGTGTTGTGCGATGGTGCACGCAGAGGCCGTGGCTCTGGACGTGGTGAAACTGTGTCTGCTGGTAGAGCACAAGAAACAAAGTCATCCAAAACTCCTACGTTCATGTCCCAGTTTGCAGGGCAGCACAAGACAGGTTCTTGTTAGGTCAACAGGTCAGAAGGAAGACCACAGTGAGGTTAATTTTTTAGGTTAAAAAATTAGGGGCGAGGGCCTGCTGCTGATCTGACCATTTAAAAAATTATGGGTGAGGGCCTGCTGGTGACAGTCTAAAAAATTATGGGTGAGGGCCAAGCTGGTGACCGTCTAAAAAATTATTGGTGAGGGCCTGCTGGTGAACCTCTTAAAAATTTAAAGACATGGGCAGCCTAATAAGCAGTTTGATATGATGGAGGAAGAGGACGAGAAGAGGAAGGGGTGCATGAGAATACAGTGTATTCAATACACCCTAAAAGCCACATTTAAAGTTCCTTTATGTTCAGCCGCTTTCCTCTGGTGGGGTAGCGAAGTCAGGGGCAATCCAGGCCTTGTTCATTTTGATAAGCGTCAACTTGTCAGCATTTTAAGTTGACAGGCGGATGCGCTTATCAGTTATTATGCCCCCAGCGGCACTAAATACCCGCTCCGACAAAACGCTGGCGGCAGGGCAGGCCAGCACCTCCAAGGCGTAGAGTGCCAGTTCGTGCCACGTGTCCAGCTCAGACACCCAATAATTTTAAGGCACAGAGGGATCACTGAGGACGTTGACACGGTCAGCTAGGTACTCCTTCACCACCTTCCAAAACTTTCCCCTCATTGTGACACCAGGCCGCTCATCAGGGTGAGGGTGCTGGCGGGGTGTCATGAAACTGTCCCAGGCCTTGGAGAGTGCTGCCCTGCCTCTGTTGGAACTGCTGTGTGTTCCCCTCATCTCCCCTCCTCGGGTGCTAAAGGAGCTACTTGCTCTGCCGCCAGCATTGTTAGCTGGAAATTTTTTAAGCAATTTTTCCACAAGGGCCTTCTGGTATTGCACCATTTTGCTAGTCCTCTCCACCAGAGGAATAAGAGATGAGAAGTTCTCTTTGTAGCTGGGGTGAAGGGTGAACAACCAGTAATCGGTGTTGGTTAAAATGCGTATAACGCGAGGGTCACGGGAAAGGCAGCATAGCATGAAGTCAGCCATGTGTGCCAGAGTCCCAACAGACAAGGCTTCACTTTCCTCACCAGGAGGATGACTCTCAATCTCCTCGTCCTCTTCCTCCTCTTCTGCCCATCCACGCCGAAGAGATGGAGTATACCTGCTATGGGTAATACCCTCTGTAGCGGGGGCAACCATCTCCTGCTCCTCCTCCTCCTCATCCTCCTCCTTCTCGTCCTCCTCCTCGTCCTCCTCCTCCAATTCACGCTGAGTAGACAAACGAAGGTGGTCTGGCTATCACCCTGTGTAGTGTCTTCCCCCATTTCCACCTCTTCCACATGCAAAGCGTCCACCTTTATTGTGAGCAGTGAGCGTTTCAATAGACACAGAAGTGGGATGGTTGCGCTGATAATAGCGCTATCGCCGCTCACCATCTGTGTAGATTCATCAAAGTTGTGTAAAACCTCACAGAGGTCAGACATCCATGCCCACTTGTCGCTTGTGAAGAGTGGAAGCTGACTGGAAAGACGACAACCGTGTTGCAGCTGGTATTCCACTACTGCCCTATGCTGCCCACAAAGCCTGGCCAACATACGGAAGGTGGAGTTCCAGCGCGTGCTCAGGTCACACAGCAGTCGGTGAGTTGGCAAGTGCTGGTGCAGCGTTGCCAGACCAGCGGAAGCTGTAGGTAACTTTCGAAAATGGCCACACAGGCGGCGCACCTTCACCAGCAGCTCAGACAAATTGGGGTAGGTTTTGAGAAACCACTGAAAGTTGAAGACGTGGGCCAGGCATGGTATGTGTCATGGACATTCCTGTGACAGGTAACAGGAGGTCTGTCAAATTGGCAACACGTGGTATGATCTGACATGTTTTCCTTTTTTGTTGTTGGTATTTACCACCCTTTTCCCTCAGGTGTTGCTGGTGTGGTAATTGTCTCTCCCCTATGTATTGCTGCTTCTACCACAGTTTCTTGCGGTTTATAGCTTCAGTGAACATTGTGGCGGTTTGGTGTTGGCTCTCAGCTGAGATCCTGGAGCTTCCATTTCTTCATTGAAGATAAGTGTCCTCTTTCCCTTTTGTGTGTTACGTTACATTTCCCAGTTGTTTGGCCTGAGGGAGACTCCTGTTCGTCCCTCCTGTTGGAGGAACAGGTAGACTCATTCCTGTCATTAGTTCCAGGGTCCTATAGGGTCAGTTTGGTTTAGGGTGTGTATGAACTTGCCTATCTTTGAGGCCTGTTCATACTGGTAGTCAGTCAGAATTAGAGTCAGGGTTTCCTTTAGGAGGTGTCCATCTTCCTTCCTTAGTTTCCAGGCCTAATCTCCTTTCCCTCCTATGCTCTGTGTGGTTTTCCCCTCACACCTGAGCGTGACAGTATGTGTGTGAGCTTGCCGAGCTCCAAAGCCGCCACCAAGTTGCGACACAACCATGCCAGGTTGTAGGTTGAGTGGCGAGAGCCACAGCTAAGCCTGGTACCTTATACCCTGCCACAGCTCTGTGGCGGTGTGCTTTTTGTCACCTAAGCAAATAAGTTTCAGCACAGCCTGTTGCCGCTTCCCCACTGCAGTGCTACACTGCTTCCAGCTACTGACTGATGGCTGAATAGTGCAGAAGGAGAAGAAAGGGTTGCAGCCACTAATGTAGGTAGTGACGGAAATCCTGATGGAAGTAGGGCCCGCAATCCTTGGCGTCGGTAGCACTTGTGCCATCCCAGGGTACGACTTGCTCCCAGCCCCCACAATGTTCACCCAGTGTGCCGTCAGGGAAATGTAGCGTCCCTGGCCAAAAGCACTTGTCCATGTGTCAGTCGTTAAGTGGACCTTCCCAGTAACTGCGTTGGTCAGGACACGGGTTATGTTATGGGACACATGCTGGTGTAAGGCGGGGACGGCACACCAGGAAAAATAGTGGCGGCTAGGTACTGAGTAACGAGGGACAGCCGCCACCAGCAGGCTGCGAAAAGCCTCAATGTCCACAAGCCTAAATGGCAACATCTCCAGGGCCAGCAATTTTGAAAGTTGAGCATTTTGTGCTATGGCCTGTGGGTGGGTGACTAGGTATTTGCGCTTTCTTTCAAAGGCCTGGGGTATGGACATCTGTACGCTGCGCTGGGACACATAAATGGATGTGCTCGCTGATGGTGCTTGGGAAGGTCCAGGTGCACGGCGGGAGGCATCTGGGTCTGTGTCTTGGACAGGGGATTGGCCAGCACGTAACACAGGAGAAGAGGAGGCAGTGGTGTGACCTGCAGACACCGATTGTGGACCCAGGCGTTCAGCCTACCTATTAGGGTGCTTTGCTGCCATGTGGCGGATCATGATGGTGGTGGTCAGGTTGCTAGTGTTCACGCCTCTGCTCATTTTGGTATGGCACAGGTTGCAAATGACAATTCTTTTATCGTCAGTATTTCCTCAAAAAAGCGCCAGACTGCGGAACACCTACCCCTTGGCAAGGGAGATTGCCGTAAGGGGGTGCTCCGGGGAACAGTTGCGGGTCTGTTTGGTGTGGCCTGCCATCTCCCTTTGCCACCCCACTGCCTCTTCCAGCCTGCTGCGGTGCTGTGGATCCCTCCCCCTCTGTACTGCTGTCCTCGCGCGGATTGCCACCTTCCCAGGTTGGGTCAGTAATTTCATCGTCCACCACCTCCTCTTCCACTTCCTCACTATGGACTCCTCCTGACATGTTGACCTTGAGTGCTGCTGACACTAAAAAACATTAGGGGTGAGGGTCTGCTGTTGAGCTGACCCTCCAAAACATTAGGTACGAGGGCCTGCTGCAGATCTGACCGTGTAAAACATTAGGGGTGAGGGCCGGCTGCTGAGCACTCAATGTTTTTTAGTGTCAGCAGCAGGCCATCAATCATAATTTTTCAAAGGTGTGTCTGATGCCCTCCTTTATGTGTAATAAAGGGTTATTGGAGTGCCTGTTCCTTGTAATTTTTGGCAGCCCTTTTACTTAGTGCATAGGCTTTATGAGTGTAGGAGTCCCACAACATGTACAATTGTACCACAATGTGAATGAGGCCCTCCTTTATGTGATGTACCGGTTGTATCGGAGTGCCTCTTCCTTATAATTTTTGGCAAAGTAATATTTACAAGTAAATATATGTTTCCTAACAATATTTCCTCT
>ONZH01015598.1:0-20293 GCA_900303285.1 Rhinella marina | reverse complement strand
TTCCTCAAGTCTACAATGAGGAGTGGACGTGGATGTCTGATATCTGCCATGTTTTGACCAACTTTGAGGAGTCAACACAGATGGTCAGCCGCGATGCCGCCATTATCAGCCTCACCATCCCGCTGTTTTGCCTGTTGAAAAACTCACTGCTCAGCATGAAGTCGGAAGCTTTGCGCTTGTCACAAGAGACGGTGGAGGAAGATATGTCGCTTGATAGCCAGAGCACCCTCCGGTCTGTTTCTCAGCGCGTATCGGAGGAGGGGGATGAGGATGAGGAGGAAGAGGAGGAGAATGTCGGCGAGACAGAAGAGGGTACCAATGCTCAGTCCTTCTTAACTCTTGAGCGTGTATGGGCTGAAGAGGAGGAGGAGGAGGAAATGGAGAGTCAGGCCAGTGAGGAGAGGGAATTCTTGCGTGTTGGGACTCTGGCGCACATGGCAGACTTCATGTTAGGCTGCCTATCCCGTGACCCTCACGTTAGAAGCATTTTTTCAAACACCGGTTACTGGGTGTTCACTCTCCTGGACCCACGGTACAAGCAGAACCTTTCCACTCTCATCCCTGTAGAGGAAAGGAGTATGAGAGTGAATCAATATCAACAGGCCCTGGTGCACAAGCTGAAACAATCCTTCCCATCTGACGCCGCTAGCGGCAGAGGGCGTGGTTCTGTGGGCCAAGTAGCGGGGGAGAGGAGGCGAGCAGGCAGCTTGTCCAGCACTGGCAGGGGAACGCTCTCCAAGGCCTTTGCCAGTTTTATGTCACCCCAGCAAGACACTGTCACCTGTCCCAGTCTAGGCAGAGTAGGGGTGAGCTTTACAGAAAGATGGTGAGGGAGTACCTAGCTAACCATACCAACGTCCAGACCGATCACTCTGCTCCATACAACTACTGGGTTTCAAAGCTGGACACGTGGCCTGAACTGGCGGTGTTCGCCTTGGAGGTGCTGGCCTACCCTGCCGCTAGCGTGTTGTCAGAGCGGGTATTCAGTGCAGCTGGTGGCGTCATCACCGATAAGCGTACACGCCTGTCAATTGACAGCGCTGACAGGCTGACGCTTATTAAAATGAACAAAGCCTGGATTTCACCGGAATTCAAATCTCCTCCGGGGGAAAGCAGCTAAAGATTAACATTACTTATGTATCCGATTCCTCTTCTCTACTCCTCCTACTCCTCCTCCTTCTTGTCGTCTTTGCCTAACGCTGACCCAAAACGCAATTTTTTAGAGGGCCAACTGGCACTCTTTTACGACAATTTTTCCGCAGGGCCCCCTACAGGCCCTCTCTCCAAACAATTTTTCCGGAGGGCCACCTACAGGCCCTCTCTCTAAAAATTTTTCCGGAGGGCCACCTACAGGCCCTCTCTCTAAACAATTTTTCCGGAGGGCCACCTACAGGCCCTCTCTCTAAACAATTTTTCCCGAGGGCCACCTACAGGCCCTCTCTCCAAACAATTTTTCCGCAGTGTCAACTACAGACACTGTAAAACAATGTTTCAGGAGCGTCAAACAGACAGTCCAAAACAATTTTTCAGGAGGCGCAAGTACCGACATTTAAAAAAAAATTTTTTTTTGCTGAGGGTCGACTTTATGTACTCCGAAAAGAAAAAAATTTTTGGAGGCTCAACAAAAGCCATTTCACTGCATTCTCAGTCGGACAAAGTCATTGGTGGTGTAACCGCCATGCTGTGTCAGGCTAAATTTTTGGGTGCTTCACCAGCTTCCGCATACTAACTTAGTCACTCTGTCACCGCCGCCATACAGGGCCACGAAAAATGTTTATGTGGTTCGCCTGCTCCCGCAGTGTCACTCGCTCACTCTGTTGTCACCACCATAGTGGTTTGCACTATAGCAGCCCAAGTTTGCACATTCCCCTTTTTATCTCCAAGTGATCTATACTGCACGTCACGTAAAAAAATTTATTTTTTTTCTCTCAGTGATACAAATACATTTCATAAAATCCTTTCTTTCTGTTTAACTGATCTATACTGAACGTCACTTTTAAATATACGTCTTTTTCCTCTCTTTCTCTTTCTCCAAACTATTTTTCCGGGTAGGTGCCGTATACGGTATTAAACTGAGAAGAATGCATACAACACATGCCCCACTTGACAAATTTCAGAGTTGACAACCGTACTGGTTGATGCTAAATTTTTAAGTTGGGGTCCTGCGTTGTCATTCGAACTCCATCCGGCTGTTGTCACCACCACACACGCTAGCCAAGGGGGCACTCCTCTGGCTCTTCCAGCTCAACCTCCTTCCCCCCAGCCTGCCCCCCACCTACAGGCCCTCTCTCCAAACAATTTACCCGGATAGGGGACGTATTAGATTTTGAACTGATAAGAAGAACAGATTTTTTTTTGGTTCTTCTTTTAATTGGCTCCTGACCTGTGATAGGCAGAGGATGGACACATCCCCTTAGCTGCAGTAGAAAAGACACTCCCCTGGCCAGAGCAAGCTCTTTTTCCTTTTCCGTGTTCGAAAAATCCATGAAATATATGGTCCCAAGATAGGGGGACGTATACGATTTTGAACTCAGAAGAATCGATACCACACATGCCCCACTAGTTCAAGCTCAATGTTGACAGCCATACCAGTTGATGCTAAATTTTTAAGTGGGGGTTCCACCACTACCAGCCTAACCACCACCAGCATGCGCAGGTATACGAGTGCTAAACACTATGGAACCAAGGCCGTCCGTTCCCCTCCTGCGGGTCCCACCACTGCTCCTTCCCTTGTCACTCGCTGCCTCTGCGAGTCAACCCCCAGCCCAGGACCCCGGCACGAGCGCCTCCCGCCGGAAAACCACCCCTTCGCCTCCATGATCCTCCACACTGTCCACCAATGTGTCCCTGCGCAACGTTCAGCTGTCATTACAGCAGACGTTGGAGCGCAAGCAGAAAAAAAGTTCAGCCCACCTACATGCACAAACCCTCAACGTCCACATACAGGGCGACGCTAAATTTTTTTATGTGCTCTACCTGCTACCATCGTGTTACTCGGTCACTCTGACCGAGTCTGACCCTGGGGCCGATTAATGTAGTGCCCACTTGGAGGATTGCGGGGCCTACCTCGGTCACGGTTTCTCAGACTTACTATGCCTCTTCCTCCAACCCCTCCTCCTCCTCCTTCGAATTACCATCCGTGCTTCACCTCCTGCTACCTCAGTCTAACTCGGTCACTCTGTTGTCACCGCCATGCTGCGTCAGGCTAAATTTTTGGGTGGCTCACCTGCTACCTCATCTAACTTGGTCACTTGTTGGTGTCACTGCCATGCTGTGTCAGGCTTATGCCTGCATCGTGTGTTGTTGGGGATAGGAGAGCAGTGCCAGCATGGGCATGGGTCATGGACCTTCGTTGCACCTAGTTGGGTGCTTCCCTAACATGTGATGGGCATGTGCCTCGTCTTTCTTGGTCTGGGTGAGCACAATTGCCATGAGGGTAACCACCAGGCTGTTGCAGGAGAATTTGGGGTAATGGTGGGATTAGGCAGCCTCAGAGGCATCCATGCATGCTGCCCCTGCTGTTTCCTGTCCATTTCTGTGGTGTTTGCATCATTTTCTGAAGTTTCCAGGTTTTCACCCAGCCTTCCCTAGGCAGAGCCTTGGTCCCCTGCAAAAAATGCTCGAGTCTCCCATTGACTTCAATGGGGTTCGTTACTCGAAACGAGCACCCGAGCATCGGGAAAAGTTCGTCTCGAATAACAAGCACCCGAGCATTTTAGTGCTCGCTCATCTCTAATAATAACGTTTTGGCCTTGAAATAGGCCTTCTTCAAACTACAATAAATTGAAAGGAATACAGTGCATCCAACAGAGCATGTATGTGTACAGGTTAAATTCAACATAATTGTGCTGGCTAGTAGTCATTATCAGACCGTTAAAGACATCTCTGAGAGTATGGTCGGTCAAGGTGTGATACAAAATAATATACAAAATAACACACAGAAATAAAGTATGTACATATAATAGTGCACCATGGTTCGGCACTAATCGTCTCTCTATATTATTCAATGCAAGTGAGTCTCAACCAGGATAAAATTCTATGGGGTATGAATTACCTATATAATGCTGCACCGTAAGTACCCATGAAAGGGAGAAGAGAGAAAAGAATTTATGCCTATAATACCATACTACGCCTGGTATTAGGAAACAGAACCTTCTACTCCCCGTCCCAGCACATTTCCATCAGGCCAAACATAACATTTCACAACCTCGCTTTCAGGTGATAGAGCACATTTCAGCTCCAAGACGGGGTGGCGATTGGGTAAAACAGTTAAAATTACGTGAAGCTTTTTGGATTCATAGGCTAGAAAGCTTAGAACCCAAAGGACTGAACCGGGAATATGAAGTTCAATATTTTCTGTAAAGCATATTCATTATACTATGACTAAGGTGGTTTATTATACTGGTGACGACGCTCATTCTGTGTGATGTATTTGTCCACATGTGAAGAGTCATGTATACCTCCATTTATTGATGTTGCCATATTTCTGACAGTAACCGATCATCTTATTGCTATTTTTCATATTATCATTCGCAGTATTACAGTACCTATGTATAGTTAGTAATACCATTACATTTTTTATTAACTTTGATTCTATCTTTATCTCCTCAGGCTTACTGACGTATTCTGGACCCGCCCCCATCCTTTCCTGCCGCCCCCAGCTTCACCTGTATCCTTTTTACTGCCTATGTCCCTTTGAATTCCTGGTAATGGAACGCAGTTGCGTTCCATAACCTACTTCCGGCTCCGGCCAGTGGAACGCATGGCCACATGACCATGCGCTCCACATCTTCTCTTCTCCTCCTCCTCCGGAAGCAGGCCGATTTTTAAGACGCCGACCACCTCCATTCTTCACAGCGCATCATCTCCATAACAGCCAGGGGCTGTTGTTCCAGCATCAGCGCTTCTTTCCCTATTTTCTCCATCTCCTGTGCGGCAGAAGGTAAGGGCGGCTCATCTTGGACGCCAGCAGGCGTAGTATGGTATTATAGGCATAAATTATTTTCTCTCTTCTCCCTTTCATGGGTACTTATGATGCAGCATTATATAGGTAATTCATACCCCATAGAATTTTATCCTGGTTGAGACTTGCATTGAATAATATAGAGAGACGATTAGTGCTTGACCATGGTGCACTATTATATGTACATACTTTATTTCTGTGTGTTATTTTGTATATTATTTTGTATCACACCTTGACCGTCCATACTCTGAGATGTCTTTAACGGTACGATAATGACTACTAGCCAGCACAATTATGTTGAATTTAACCTGTACACATACATGCTCTGTTGGATGTACCGTATTGTGACACTGTATTCCTTTCAATTTATTGTAGTCTGAAGAAGGCTTATTTCAAGGCCGAAACGTTATTACTTTTATCCTAAAGTGTAGAAAGCATAAACATGCTGGGAGATCAAAAACATTTAATTTTAAAAAGGCCAATTTCCCAGGGTTACGGGCCGCACTCCAGGACATAGACTGGGAGCAGCTGTTGTCAAGTAGTGACACAGATGACAAATGGGAGACCACTGGGTAACTATACTGCAGAATTTATTCCTAGGGGGAACAAATACAAACGCTTAAAATTAAACCCTGCGTGGCTTAATGCAGATGCTAAAAGGGCAATACATGAAAAACAAAGGGCATTTAAAATATACAAATCAGAGGGGTCTGCCATAGCCTTTAATAACTACAAAAGGGTTAATAAAGATTGTAAAAGGACTATAAAAGCAGCAAAAGTTAAAAATGGAAGGCTGGTGGCCAGGGATAGCAAAACCAATCCCCAAAAATTCTTCAAATATACTCAATATACTCAACTGGTTCAATATAGATATGGTCAAAGCTAAGTTAAACAAAGTAAAGGTGAATAAGGCTCCAGGACCGGATGGGTTACACCCAAGAGTTCTTAAGGAACTTAGTTCAGTAATTTCTTTGCCCTTGTATATAATATTCAAAGATTCTCTGGTGACTGGCGTAAAGCAAATGTGGTGCCCATCTTCAAGAAGGGCTCTAGGTCATCCCCGGGGAATTACAGACTGGTGAGCTTAACGTCCATTGTGGGGAAACTTTTTGAGGGTCTAATAAGGGACTATATACAGAAATATGTTTTGGATAATAGTATTATAAGTGATAACCAGCGTGGTTTTACTAAGGACAGAAGCTGTCAGACTAACCTGATTGTTTTTTATGAAGAAGTGAGTAGAAGTCTGGATAGAGGGGCGGCTGTGGATATTGTGTATTTGGACTTTGCAAAAGCGTTTGACACGGTCCCTCATAGACGTCTGATGGGTAAATTAAGGTCGGTTGGATTAGAAAATCTACTCTGTAACTGGATTGAGAACTGGTTGAAGGAGCGTACTCAGCGAGTGATGGTGAATGATTCCTACTCTAAATGGTCCCCAGTTATAAGTGGTGTACCCCAAGGTTCAGTGCTGGGTCCACTTTAATTTATTTATTAATGATATAGAGGGAGGAATTAACAGCACTGTTTCAATTTTTGCAGATGACACTAAGCTTTGTCCAGTCTATGGAAGATGTGCAGAAGTTACAAGCTGACTTGGACACACTGAGTGTTTGGGCATCCTCTTGGCAGATGAGGTTCAATGTGGATAAATGTAAAGTTATGCATCTGGGCACTAACAACTTGCATGCCTCCTATGTCCCAGGGGGAGTAACACTGGGAGAGTCACTTGTAGAGAAGGATCTGGGTGTCCTTGTAGACCATAGACTGCAGAATAGCATGCAATGTCAATCGGCTGCTTCTAAGGCCAGCAGGATATTGTCATGTATTAAAAGAGGCATGGACTCGCGGGACAGGGATGTCATATTACCAATGTATAAAGCATTAGTACGGCCTCATCTGGAATATGCTGTTCAGTTCTGGGCTCCGGTTTATAGGAAGGATGTCCTGGAGCTGGAAAGGGTGCAGAGACTGGCAAGTAAACTGATAAGGGGCATAGAGCATCTTAGCTATGAAGAAAGATTGAAGGAGTTAAACTTGTTTAGTCTTGAGAAGAGACGTATAAGGGGGGACATGATCAACCTGTATAAGTATGTAAATGGCCCATACAAAAAATATGGTGAATAACTGTTCCAGGTAAAATCCCCTCAAAAGACAAGGGGGCACTGCCTCCTTGTCTTTTGCAATCTTCAATCTTTTAGCTACGCCAACTGGTGGCATCACTGCAAGCAATTTGTAGCCTTTAGGAGTCTCCTCCCTATGCTACCAACTCTGACATGTGACCAGTGAAGAAACACCATCACATTTACACCTGAGTTTAGAATGCACTGATACAAAGTCGAGTGCACATACAGTAACATCCTCTACCCTCTTAGGCTAGAAAGTAACAAGTAATTTATTGGATTTTGGCACTCAGTGCCTTGAAAAAGTATTCATACTTTTGAACCCCTGAACTTTTCCTAATTTTTTCACATTACACCCACAAAGTGAAATGTATTTTATTGGGATTTTATATGATAGACCAACAGAAAGAAGAAAGTATACGCAAAGTGTGGTGTGCACTTGTATTCAGTACATTGAGTTAATACCTAATAAGGAGTTTATTTCACTGCAATTTCAGCTGCAAGTCTTTGGGGGGGTATGTCTCTACCAGATTTGCATATCTAGAGGCTGAAATATTTGCCCATTCTTCTTTGCAAAATAGCTCAAGCTCAGTCAGATTGGATGGAGAGTGTCTGTGAACAGCAATTTTCAAGTCGTACCACAGATTCTGAATGGGATTTAGATCTGGACTTTGACTGAGCCATTCTAACACATATGTTTTGATCTAAACCATTCCAATGTAGCTCTGGGGTAATTGGGTAATTGTTCTGCTGGAAAATAAATTTCCACTCCACTATCAAGTCTTTTTTTTTTCTACCAAATTTCCTCCAGGATTGCCATGTATTTAGCTCCATCCATCTTCCCAGCTTCCCTGTCCCAGCTAAAGAAAAGCATCCTCACAGCATGATGCTGCCACCACCATGTTTCACGATGGGGTGGTGTGTTCAGGGTGATGTGCAGTGTTAGTCTTCTACCACACACAGAATTTTATATCTAGGGCAAAAAGTTCAACTTTGGTCTCATCTGACCAGAACACCATCTTCTACCCCTTACATGACTTCTGGCAAACTGCAAACAGGACTTATTATGGATTACTTTCAAATATGGCCTTCCCACTCTTCCATAAAGCCCAGATTTGTGGAGTACATGACAAATAGTTGTTCTCTGGACAGATTCTTTCACTTGAACTGTGGATTTCTCCAGCTCTTCCAAAGTGACCATGGGCCTCTTGGCAGCTTCTCAAATTGGTACTCTCCTTGCTTGGGATCTCAGTTTAGGTGGACGTCCATGTCTTCGTAGTTTTGCAGTTGTGCCATACTCCTTCTATTTTCAGATGATGGATTGAACAGTGCTCAGTGAGATGTTCAGAGGTTGGGATATTTTTTATAACCTAACCCTGCTTTATACTTCTCCTCAACTATTCCTGACCTGTTTGGTTTTTTCCTTGGTTTTCATGATGTTGTTTCATCATTAATGTTTTCTAACATACCTCTGATGCCTTCACAGAAGACCTGTAGTTATACTAAGAATAAATTACACACAGGTGGACTCTATTTACTAATTAAGTGACTTCTGAAGGCAATTGGTCACACTCGATTTTACTTAACCCCTTCAGCCCCGGGCCTGTTTTCATCTTCATGCCCAGGCCATTTTTTGCAAATCTGACATGTGTCACTTTATGTGGTAATAACTTTGGAACGCTTTTACTTATCCAAGCGATTCTGAGGTTGTTTTCTCGTCACATATTGTGCTTCATGACAGTAGTAAATTTTTGGCAAAATATTTCATTTTTATTTTTTAAAAAATACCAAATTTACCAAAAATTTGGAAAAATTTCCAAATTTCAATTTCTCTACTTTAAAAATACATAGTAATACCTCCAAAAATAGTTATTACTTTACATTCCCCATATGTCTACTTTATGTTGGCATCATTTTATAAATGTAATTTTACTTTTTTAGGACGTTAGAGGGCTTAGAAGTTTAGAAGCCATTTTTCAAATTTTCACCAAATTTTCCAAAACCATTTTTTAAGCACCAATTTAGATATAAAGCTTACATAACTTACATAATGAAACCCCCCATAAATGACCCCATTTTAGAAACTACACCCCTCAAATTATAAAAAACTGCTGTTACAAACTTTGTTAACCCTTGAGGTGTTCCACAAGAATTAAAGGAAAATGGAGGTGAAATTTCAAAATTTCACTTTTTTGGTAGATTATTCATGTTAATAATTTTTTTCTTGCAACACAGTAAGGGTTAACAGCAAACTAAACCTCAATATACATTGCTCTGATTCTGCAGTTTACAGAAATACCCCATATGTGGTGGTAAACGTCTCTATGGGTTTGTGGCAGTGGTCAGAAGGAAAGGAGCGCCATATGGATTTTGGAGGCAGATTTTGCTAGAATAGTTTTTAGGCACCATTTTGTAATTGAGAGACCCTGACGTACCCCTAGAGTGGAAACCCTCAAAAAGTGACCCCATTTTGGAAACTACACCCTTCAACAAATATATTAAGGGGGGTACTGGCCACTTTGACCCCCTAAGTGTTTTACGGAATTTGGAAACACTTGGCTGTGAAAATGAAAAATTTCATTTCTTCCAATAAAATGTTGCTTTAGCCCCAAACGTTTTGTATTTTCATAAGGGGTAACAGGAGAAAAGCACCCCATAATTTGTTACCCATTTTCTCCTGAATACGGCAACACCCCATATGTTGTGGTAAACTGATGTGGGGGCACATGGCAGGACTCAAAACAGAAGGAGCGCCATATGGATTTTACAACACAGATTTTGATGGAATGGTTTGCGGGAGCCACTGATTTTTATTTTTTTGAGTTATTGTCTTATGTGGGGGCTCTTTTTTTGCGGGATGAGCTGATGTTTTCATTGGTACCGTTTTGGGGTACATAAAACTTTTTGATCGCTTGGTATTACACTTTTTGTGAGGCAAGGTGAAAAAAATAGCTGTTTTGGCATAGTTTTTTAAAAAATTTTTTTACAGCATTCACCAGAGAGGGCAAATCATGTGATATTTTTATAGAGCAGGTTGTTACAGACGCGGCGGTACCCAATATGTCTAACATTTTTATTTTTAGAAAGCTTTACACATTAGATGCATTTTTGAACAGAATAAAATCTTTATTTTGTGTTGCCATTTTCAGAGAGCCATATTTTTTTCAGTTTTCGGGCGATTGTCTCAGGTATGGTATCATTTTTGCAGGACAAGATGACAGTTTAATTGGTACCATTTTGGGTCAAATACGCCTTTTTGATCGCCTGCTATTACACTTTTTGTGAGGCAAGAGGGAAAAAAATGGCTATTTTGGCATAGTTTTTTTAAAAAATTTTTTTACAGCATTCGTCTGGGGGGCCATCTTATGTAATATTTTTATAGAGCAGGTTGTTACGGACGTGGCAATACCAAATATGTCTAACTTTTTTATTTTTGGAGTTTTACACATTAGATGCATTTTTGAACAGAATAAAATCTTTATTTTGTGTTGCCATTTTCAGAGCGCCTATTTTTTTCACTTTTTGGTCGATTGTCTCAGGTAGGGTATCATTTTTGCAGGACAAGATGACGGTTTTGATTGGTACCATTTTGGGTCAAATACGCCTTTTTGATCGCCTGCTATTACACTTTTTGTGAGGCAAGAGGGAAAAAAATGGTTGTTTTGGCATAGTTTTTTTTTTTTTTTGCAGCATTCACCTGGGGGCCATCTCATGTGATATTTTTATAGAGCAGGTTGTTACGGACGTGGCGATACCAAATATGTCTAATTTTTTATTTTTGGAAAGTTTTACCACATTTAGATGCATTTTTGAACAGAATAAAATCTTTATTTTGTATTGCCATTTTCAGTGAGCCATATTTTTTTCAGTTTTGGTCGATTGTCTCAGGTAGGGTATCATTTTTGCAGGACAAGATGACGGTTTGATTGGTACCATTTTGGGTCAAATACGCCTTTTTGATCGCCTGCTATTACACTTTTGTGAGGCAAGAGGGAAAAAATGGCTATTTTTGGCATAGTTTTTTAACAATTTTTTACAGCATTTGTCTGGGGGCATATCATGTAATATTTTTATAGAGCAGGTTTACGGACGCGGGCAATACCCAATATGTCTAACTTTTTTATTTCTGGAAAGTTTTACACATTAGATGCATTTTGAACAGAATAAATCTTTATTTTGTGTTGCCATTTCTGAGCCATATTTTTTTTATTTTTGGGCGATTGTCTTAGGTAGGGTATCATTTTTTGCGGGACGAGATGACGATTTTATTAGTACCATTTTGGGGATAAATACGCCTTTTTTGATCGCGTAGTATTACACTTTTTGTGGGGGAAGGTGACCAAAAAATGGCTGTTTTGGCACTATTTTTATTTTTTTATTTTTACTGTGTTCACCTGGCGGGATGGATTATGTGATATTTTTATAGATCCGGTCGATATGGACGCGGCGATACCTAATATGCCTACTTTTTCTTTTTTTTTCTTTTTTTAACATTTTTTTTTACTTTATTGGGGGAAAATGGCGTTTTTCTTTTTTTTACTTGAAACTTTTATTATTATTTTTTTAACTTTATTTTTAACTTTTTTTTTCACATTTCTTTCAACTTTTGGGGGTCTGATCCCCTTTACAATGCATTACAATACTGTTGTATTGTAATGCATTGGCTGTAAGTGTATTACTCACAGTAATACACTTACAGCCTGCTTCCTGTGCGATCCAGGGGGCTGGATCGCACAGGCTCGCAGGGATGGCAGCCACGATGCATAAGGAAGGCATCGGGGTGCCATCCAAGCCATCGGGTCCCCGTCACAGCAGCGCGGGGACCCGATGGCCCCCCCCGCTCGCCATCCTGAATATGCGCACACCTCATGTGCCGCGGTCAGCGCTGACCGCGGCACATGAAGGGTTAATGCGCCGGCATCGGTGTTTTCACCGATGCTGGCGCATTCCCCAGGGGTCCGGCACCTGGGCGCTGCCGGACCCCCGCTGCTGATCGGGCGGGCGCAGCTCCTTCACCCGCCCGATCAGCGCGCCGTACATGTACGGCGCTGGGCGTTAAGTCACGTCCCGCTGCGCCGTACATGTACGGCGCTGGGCGTTAAGGGGTTAAGGGTATCTGTCACCAACTTACATGTCTTAGCTTCCAGCGCCATGGTCCGAGGTTTGGGCACAGCAGCACTGTGTCAGACATGCTGTCGGGTCACGTCCCTGGGATGTGTCGCCTAGGCCCTAGCCCCTGGTGATCCCCTAGACCCTGCCCCTAATGTGCAGTGTTAGCCATGCCCCCTGGTGATGTGACAATTGAGCCATGCCCCCCAGTGATGTAAGTGCACATGCTTTCTGAAGATGATTAGTGTTATTTGTATCACCTGAGTATGTTGTGACTGCTCAGCCTGCTTATCTCAGGGTGGCTTGTATTTTGGTCCAATGGGGCGCTGAGTATCTGGACTTATCTTGTCCTGATCCAGAGACTCATTGCTCTATTTAAAGCACCTGCTGGCAATACTCCCTACCAGTTATACGTTTTCCCTTGCTGTGCTTTACTTGCTAGTGTGTGTATTTGATTTAAATTGATTTGAATATTGGATTTGACCTTGGCTTGAGTTAAACCTCTCTCTCTGCTTAGCGATTTTGTACTTTGTTTTCCCATCCGGTATTGACCCTTGGCTTGGCTACTTGAGACCTCCACCGCTCTGTGATTTGGTATTGTATTGACCTCCCGGCTTTGACTGTTTTCTGCACAACCTTTCTCTGTGTGTTTGTCTGGGTTCCAGTGTTTGAACAAGTCCCTGTGTTTTTTTACCGCAGGTACTTGGTTTGGCTCCCTGCACTTACCATTATAGGAACGGTCAATTAGTTGTGGACTTGCCATTTTGGGCTTGCTCTGCAAGTAGGCAGGGATAGCAGGTGGGTGTAAGTTAGGGCTCACCGTGTGAGTGTGTGTTTCCTTGTCTACAGTCATGACCGTATCAGAGTACCACACATTTTTGACAGATTTTTATTTATTAATTTTGTGTTGGTCTATCACATAAAGTCCCAATGAAATACATTTAAGTTTGTGAGTGTAACGGGAAAAATGTTGAAAATATCAAGGGGTATGAATACTTTTTGAAGGCACTGTATATTTAAGAATATTATATATCCATATATAATGCACAATGTGTAAGCCTATAGGAAAATGAAATGTAAATCTAATTCATAGACTCTAAAGTTAAAAAATAAAATACCATTTAAAAAGAAGCACAGTTACAGTCAATGGGATCCAGGAGGCTCTTCAAGGTCCTTCCATTCAGCAATATATATATATATATATATATATATATATATATATATATATAATAAAAAAATATATATAAATACCACTATATGCAATAAAACACAAGTAAACAGTGAATGTGTGAAAAAAGTAAAATGCATTACTTCTTGAAGCTATGTCGGACCCATCTACTCACAACAAGCTGGCTTGTTGGCATGTGTTGATGGCTAGCAATGGTCAGCCATAGGATTAGAAGCCAGGTTCTGCATTAGGCCATATCCCTGTATTTAAAGGGAACCTGTCATCTCCGAAACACCCCCTGAACTAGAGTAAGTGGTGTATAGTGTAAGTGATGCTGAATCCGAATATGTAAGTTTTATCTTCATACTCACTTCCATTCCGACACTGTGCTCCCACAAACCTGCAGTAAAATGCACTCACTGGACTCTTCTTTGAGTCCTCTCCATTATGTGAGTGAGCACTGGAGTCCAGTGAGTGCATGTTACTGCTGGTTTGTGGGAGCACAGCGTCAGAATGGAAGTGAGTATGAAGATAAAACTTACATAACTGGATTCAGCATCACTTACACTATACAACGCTTACTCTAGTTCAGGGGGTGTTTCGGAGATGACAGGTTCCCTTTAAATAACCTGATCAAGTACGATACAGTGGTTTCTTTGCACCATCCCTGTAACCCAACATGCAGGGCACACTGGCGTACAGTATAACATACTGAAAATCCATGCCTGCTCATGTACAGTGTGTGGTCCTCATCAGGTTAATTTAGTTTAATTTAAGCTTTAAGTGGACAGGATAAATTTTGAAAAATTAATTTCATTTAAAGGGGTTCTTCTAAAGTACTGTGAATTATGAGTAATGTGTGACATTCTACATTAGACTCATCTGATGAATAACCTTTTGTTAGTGAATTGGCAGTAAAAATTATAATAAGTTCTCAATCATACTGTCATAATGAGCATTTAATGAAAATAACATAAGTATTAGTCTCTTACATTTTAAGCAATGTCGGCCCTGCTCAGTAAATTCAGCATTTATGCAGTTAAACTTTTGAATCATTATAATTCTCCTGCAAGAGGACTACTCCATGTACAACATCCAGTTCTAGATACTGCATAAAAGTGCATAAATTCAGAATTCAGCAGCTAGATCAGGCACATTTCAGGTCCAGAATCAAAGAATTTAAGATTGACGAATGTTAGTTTTATAAAAATTAAAAATAAGAATTATCTATTATAGGGGGCACTAAACAGATGTTACAGTTTATGGTTTTTGGTATGTGGTGTGTGTTGTACATGAACACGCTTGCACTCTTGAATGGTTACTGTTTACCAGCATTAAAGGGATTGTCTCACGAAAAATATTCTACAGTTATGAAACCTGGATCTGGACCAGCACTTGGATCTGAATACTTTTGTAATTGCATGTAATTAAAAAAATAGTATTGCTACTGAGTTAATCAATAAAATGTATCTGTATAGCTCCACCTGCTGTTTTTCCAGCTCACTGAGATGGCCGCACATGCTCAGTTCCATCCCACAACTGCTTTCTGAGCTGTGATAGGGAGAGATCTGTAGAAGAAAGGACACCCCCTTTAGCTATATAATATATATCTAGCAGGACAATGAATGGGCAGATCTCTGGATCCACATGTGATACAGGGCTGGCTCTAGCTTTGTTAGAAAGAGATTGTCATGTAGTATATGAAGTCTGATTTTCATTTTTTTACACTAGTCACAGGATAACCCCTTTAAGCAAGATACGTTTCTTACATTATTTTAGATAAATATGTTTGATCCAAAATTGGATAAAAAGTAAAAACTATTTTGATATTTGGGATTAGAGGATATTACAAGACATGTACATGGGGAGATGCATAATTAAAGGGGTTGGCCACCCTAAGTATCAAAAATCCAAAGTTCCCCCAGACAATAGCCAACACTATGAAGTATTTCTCAGGTGACATGTACTGGCTGTACGTCATTTATCTAACCTGTTCACCATGACACACTTCCCTGGAGGAGCTCCCTCAGACAGGCTGTGTGGGAGGAGCAGCTGCAAAGTGAAAGTAACAATCCCAGACATAGCAATAGAAAGAACACCACAGTCCCAACAGTAAAGGAAGGGGGGGGGGTTACCCTTTTCATAAATTTGCTGTGGGGCCCAGTCATTTCTAGTTGTGCCACTGGATGTAAGCCAAAAACAGAATGAGCGGAGGAGTTATCATCTCCCTTGTTCCTAAAAAGTGGCGTTAAAAAGTTGCAAACCATGGGACAGATTTATCAAAACTGCTGTAAAGCAAAACTGGCTTGGTTGCCCAGAGCAACCAATCAGATTCCACCTTTTATTTTTCAAAGCTCCTTTGGAAAATGAGAGGTGGAATCTGATTGGTTACTATGGGCAACTAAGCCAGTTTTCCTTTACAGCAGTTTTAATAAATCTCCCTCTATGCGTTTGCAAATTTTTAACTGCGCTTTTTTTTTTTTTTTTAAAGGGCGTGACATTGGCAGAGACAGGGCGTGACCAGTCACCCCAACAAATTTATGTTCATTTTCACCAGTTTTCTGACTCAAATGAAGCAATCAAATGAAATCTATGGCAGCTCTGAGCTGTCATAGATTTCTGTTTAGGTGCACGGACTGCACAAATCGATCTGCTGACATACAGAGGAGCCTCCTGTCTATCATCATACGACCTGCTCCCAGCTGACAGACCATCAATCATCTATGACTATATGACTACCCTTCATCTGGGAAAAAAGGGAAAATGACTGTAGTCAAATAGCTATATATAACGTACAGGGGGGTCACAAGTCACTATATATAAAGTACAGGGGGTCACACATCACTATATAATGTACAGGGGGTCACACATCACTATATATAATGTACAGGAGATCACACATCACTGTATATAATGGGGGTCAAATGGCACTATATATAATGTACAGGGGGTCACACATCACTATATACAGTGTACAGGGGGTCACACATCATTATATATAATGTACAGGGGGTCACACATCTGTATATACAGTATAAAGGGGGTCACTGTACAGGGGTTCACAGATCTCTGTATGCAGTGGTGGGGGGTCACACATCAGTATATACAGTGTATGGTGGTGGTGGGGTCAACTATTACTGTATACAGGGGGTCGCACATCTCTATATACAGTATAAAGTGGTGATCACATATCACTGTATTGGGAGCATCATATATCACTACACTACAGTGTGCAGGAAGGAGAGGGCACATATTTACAGATGACATCAGTGACTGCTGCTGATATCACTGACCTCAGCCATACTGACAGCTCAGAAGGGGTTAAAGCTCCTGACCTGTTGGTCTGGCTGGAATAAACATGTCTGTGATAAGATCACATTGCAGAGTGGTCATAGACAGGACAGACACTAGGATTGCTCACACTTTGTTGTCCAAAGCACCTTCCTGGCTCTGCTACATCACTGCAGTCAGTGAGGTCCATCACAGATTCTCCTCAGTCTCTCTTCCTCTTGCAAAGTTTCTTTATTTCAGCTTCTAACAAGTTTCTCTGCTAAGCCCCTTCAGCCCTGTATAGTCAGGACTGCAGTCACAGCAGAAGGAAACTTCTCTGACACAAGCAGGGTGCCTTTATGACCCAGGAGCAGCACACTCCTTCCATGGACTAGTGCAGGTGCAGGCATGGACGAGCCAGGCAGCTATGAGAGCAGGACTGAGGGGGCGTGGCTTCCAATAGCAAGGGAACCAGGCAGATCTGCTGCAGAAGATATATTAGGAAGTTTATTGTCTCCCTGCTTTCTTTAGAGTTTTAATAAGTGCTAACAAAGTGGCCAACCCCTTTAAGATAACATGTGCAATAAACAGTGGTTTTGTTATAGATGGCCAAGATCAGTGGAACTGAGGGAGGTGTGAATTCTTTCAATGTAGTGGCTCATAAATCTATGTGTTAAAATTTAGTCCATAGTTCAATGATTGGAAAGTAGTCATCATCCTTAATTCTGTTTGAGAAATAAAACATTTAAAGGCTATGTACACCTTTTGGAGGTATTTTTTTCTGATTGTATGTTACTTATTTTTGGCAAAAAATCATAATTTCAGTTGGTCTTTATAAAACATTTTAGCTGTTCTGTCACAAGGTTAAAAGCTTTGTACAACTTTGGGGCATTTTTTTTCATTGTACTTATTTTGGGCCAAAAATATTTGTTCAATTGGTCTTTTTTGTGTACATAACAGTGATGTTGTAGAAGCAGCCCGTAGATTTTCTGTCTTTTCCGTCATTTGGATTGCTGACAGGCAACTTATCTCTGCTCTCTGACCATACAAACACTCATTATAGCTCAGTTCTTATCTTACTGATAAGAATGTGGCTTAAATAAGTGTTCTCTTAGTAGTTTAGAGATAAGGTTTATTAGATGACTGGCACATAGTGAAAGTAAAAAGTACCAGTCACACAGTTAGGAAAACAGTTAACCCTTTATGACAGAATGTCTCAATATTTCTTAATGAAGGCCAATTGAAAATTAGCTAAAAATTAGTAAAATGCAATAATAAAGAAAAACTGAACATAAGTCACAGAAAAAAGATAAGAAAAACAAAGATAAAAACATCCTGCACTATATGATAAATAAATATGCAGATGTCAATGGCTACATTTATGGAAAAAAAACAGAAAAAAATGATGCACTAACAAAATAGATGCAAGCATTATATATAGACTAAGCCCTCATTCTGATATGATAAAATCTGAGACTCTTAGACCTTGTTCATACATTTTTTGATCAGTTATTTCCATCAGGTATTGTGAGCCAAAGCCAGGTGTGGATCAAAAACACAGAACAGGTGCAAATCTTTCCATTATACCTTATCTCTGTGTAGCCTCCACTCCTGGTTTTGGCTCCCAAAAACTGATGGAAATAACTGATCAAATAACTGACGTGTGAACAAGGCCTTAGCCAATATATTTTGATCAAAGCACATCTGTGCCCATTTACCCCTGCCAAGGTGGTCTCAGGTCAGGCAGGTCCTACGCTAAACCTACCTATGCTGGTGGGTATCTATGTTCAGGAGGAAACACTCTGCACATATAGTGTGCTGCTAGTCCCCTCTATGTGCATTCAGCAACCAATGAGAGGAGGAGCAAGCACACCTATATGTACCACCTAATCAAGATGATTGTTTGATAGGAATGGCAAAAGAGAACAGGAATGCTACTCAAGATAAAATAGAAGCTAATTCACACTTGAAGGTGCCACTCCCTCAAGCATATACTACAAACTAAACAAAAATCACTGAAAACAAAGTTAAAAACAAAGATAAAAACATCCTGCATTATATGATAAATAAATATGTGGATGTCAATGGCTACATTTATGAAAAAAAATTCACAGAAAAAAATTAATGCACTAGCAAAATAGATGCAAGCATTATATATAGACTAAACCCTCATTCTGATATGATAAAATCTGAGACTCTTAGCCAATATATTTTGATCAATCTGTGGCCACAGAGCCCCCTCACACAGACATGTGTGTCTCACTCTGCCGCCAAGCTCTGCCCCCCAACGCGTGGATTCATGAGCCACTAAATGGACAAAGTTCATACCTCCCTCAGTTTGGCTCTGAGTCCCTAATCTGTATACTCATTGTCTCTGCTGATCTTGTGTATTTATAACAAACCACTATTTATTTATCTGTCTTATCTTAATTATGCATTTCGCCATGCACATGTCTTGTTGTAACATCCTGTTTCTCAGGCTTCCATTTTTTAATTTTGCATGAAGAAAGAATCTTTGTGCTCTGAAAGCTTGCAATATGATTTATGCTGGTTAGCCAATAAAGATATCACTCCTGTAATACTTTTTTATTTATTAACATCTCATAGTTTTTTGCTGGGTAACATTTTTTGTGATACATTAACAACTTATTTTGAGACACATGTGACAGGTTACTCATAATGTGTGACCAAAGTTAGAGAATTTTAAGACCAGGCTACCAAATAATACTACATGTATGCAAACTTCTGTCCCAGTGGTAATGTAATAAAATAAATACAAGCTGAAATAAACCATTGTCTTTAGTATTATTCTGACATTTATCAGTCTTGAAATATAGTGTTGATCCTGACTGACCCAAGATTGGGAATATGTACTGGGATTAAATGCCAACAAGAGTAAAATTGAATTTTAATTAATGTGGCTATGGTGTGTGTAAATTTGTGTACCTAGATAATGTCAAAAAGTGGGTCAAAATTTGGCACAATTTGGTCTAAACTTTCAATACAATTTTAAGCATTTATTTTTAGAGATGTCCACTAGTACAACAATGGAAAATGAGTCATGATCTAATATGCACCATTTTTCACCTAAAATCAACACAATTCTGGCTTAAATTTAAATTACAAACTAAGCCAATCAATAATTGATATAAAGTTAGAAGTGTCTAGCCCTGCACCCAGTTTATCAATCATGATCAATCTGGTGCATATTCTGATGTCTGATGTCTAAACAGCCTAAGTTTATGCCGTCTACAGGATTATTAAATCTGCCCCATTGTGATTAAAGGCATATATTGACATAAAAGAAAATCAATGTATTAATTTCTGTGGAAGTCTGCATAATTTATGAAATATGACACTAGCTTATATGCCAAAAATCTTGTAAGAGTGGATGGAGACTGCCAGCGTAGCTGTGCATCAGTGAATCACGAGATAACATACTACATAGTAATTTTTTTTTTAACTCAGTAAGAGTGTTGAGGTTTAAATTAGAATTTTGCCAGCAGCTAATTAGTCATCCCCTTTTTTAATTACACGTTACAGGAAGAGATCTGCTGACTGTAATTATTATAGTTTGAAGGGAAGAAAAAGATTTTATAAAAAAATAAATGTATTTTATAATGAAACATCTGCTCAGGTGGGGGGCTGTACATCTGTCAC